>CAIGRN010155671.1:0-43200 GCA_903798345.1 Fraxinus anomala
AAAATCTAATGACCCTTATTATCATTTTGGAATTATAGGTCATTGAAAAGGAAATTGCAAGGCTTATATCTACTTCATTAGTTTCATGGGTATTAGTTATCAGATATGGATCTCATATTTGTATAAATATGCAGAAACTGAATAGAAGTAGATCACTACAAAAGAGAGAAGTTGACGTACATTGAAAATGGGCAAAGGTTGCTGCATTGCATGTAGGAGCTACTTCTTGCCTTTAGACTTAATATTAGAATTAGATAAATGTTATTTTGTTCTCAACATTATCAAGAGCAAGAGCATTAAATAAATTTTATTAAGATGGTCCAAATTTGGTATAATCATTGGAGCGTTTACACCAAATTATAGATGATTATAATGTAGACAATTGGAGATGGTCCAAGTCTTTAAAATTTCAACAAGGATAATTGGGAAAAATTAAAGAAGAAAAATTCTACTGTCAGGCCTAGGGTACTGCCTTTAAGTGTTGGGTTGGAATTGTTAGGTTTTAATGTTGGCAATTCAGTAGATAAAAGAACTAATTTGTAACGTGTTGTAAAATTTAAGGATTTAGGGTGTAATTTGTATAAATTGGGTTATGAGGTCTGAGGTTCGAGCATGAAAAAATGAGAAATACAGCGCTGCATTTTCGCTAGCTTCATGCCCAGTTGGCGCTCGAGCGGCAAAAATAGAATGTCTATCGCCAAGCTCTCGCACGAGCTACAGTGCGTCGCTCGCCTGTCGCTGATCCCTCGCTCAAGTGACTAGTCGATCCAGAAAATCCTATTTTGTTGGTTTGAAGTATTTTTTTTCGACACATTCAACCTAATTACCCTCTTCTATAAATACCCAAACCTATGCATGAAAATTAGGGTGGTTGTTCATTGTGCCTCTTTGCTATAATCTATTTTCTCTTAATTTTATACAACCACAGAATTGGGAAAACATCAAATTCATTGAATCCTTAATACCTACTTCCTAAACACTTTTGGGAATGCAATTTTTCAGTTGAACTTCAGAGGCTGCTGGAGGTTGAGAGATGTTGGACTACAAGCGCAGGAAGAGTACAAGGCCTTAGAGCAGGTTCTTGAAATTCTGCTTGGAATAGACAATTGCTGAAGATCTTGGAGCAAAGACTTGAATAGATAGTATTTGAGTGTAACTTATTATGTATTGTCTATAGTGGAGGTAATTGGCTTGGTCACGGAGTTTTTACCAAGTTAGATTTCTTCGTCATTAATATTGTGTTATTTTCTGTTTTCCTTATTAATCCGACAATTCAACATAGGATAATTGGATTTCTATGCTTAATCATCTAGAAACAATTAAAAGTGACATATTGCTTTTGATTGATTAATTTCGCATATAGGGTCAAACTGAAAACAGTTAAGTAACAACCATTTGGTAACTTAAAAACCGTTAAATTGGTAATTCATGAACTGATAAGTGGTATCCAGTGTGACACCTGATTATTTATTTATTTATTTATTTATTTTTGTAGGAATGAATTTTATTTATGGGCTTCTTATTTAATAAGTTATTCAGTAGTTAAAAAAAGTAAAATTTTCAAAATTCTAGGGCCTTAGGCTTTCACATAAGTTGCTTTATGTTCGAGTAGGCTCTCGATTTTGGAAGATATTACATGTTTGTTTTCTAAGATTGGGGACAAAGACATAACTTACACCTAAAATAAGACATAAATCATGAAAGGTAACGAAAATTTATTTATAACTACAACACAAGAACATATCATGTGTCACTTGATTGTGCATTTGTGATTTTATGAATACTAGCACCACAGGTACGATACTTGTTGGGTGATTATGAGGAAAGTTAAGTGATATGTCTGTGGTGGTCACAAAAAGATAGTCCACTTGACTATGTCAATATTATATTGGCAATATGATTATTGATTAGTGGTATTGATATTATGCATAGCTTTATCCCGTGTATAGAGGGTAGATCAATGGCATAATGAAAAAAAAAATGAATCTAATGAAATGCTTTCGAGTTTATTTTAAAGAATATTTGAATATGATACATTTCTAGCATGATATTTTTGGAAGGAAAAAACACGATATTCTACATTCGTACTTATAACATGCATGATTTTTACTTGTTAGACATTTTCTTATGTAATTCTTGCATTGTACGTATGCATGAGAGCTTAAAGCCCCATAGATGACTTGACGGGTTGTTGAAACTCTTATAGGATTTCGATGATCGATGTATCTAGATGACGACTCGATGGGTTATTTTAGGGATGTTGTTTCAGTCGGTACAACTTCTTTAACTATGTTTTAGGATCTTGTAATGTATATATAAATTTTGTAATCTTATTGTAAATGAGGTATAGTTATTATATGTTTGATGTATATTATGAATGTCACGGATTAACATCAAAATATGTAGGGTTGAAGGTGTGAAACTGTCTATACTCTTTCAATTTTGTTTTCAAATTTAATTAGTCAAAAATAAATGCAAACTTACACGTGTTGTTAGGTTATGAAATTATTTATCTCTATACATGTGTGTGTATATAATGCCTCTCTTTGATATGGATTAAAATCATAATTTTAGTAAATATTGATAAAAGTTGATGAAATGTGTAGTTGAAAAGTTATGAAACACATTATGTGGTTAAAATTAATTATTAATTTTGATTTATATTAAAATCTAAATATTAATCACTACCAAACAAGGACAATGTCTGTAAAAAGGGAGTATGACACTTAGGGCTCAAAAGAAGCAACTCTTGGAAATAGTACGCCTATTTGAGTTTTGAAAAACATTCAAAGAATATTTAGCAATGAGAAGTGGACAATACCGTAGAGTGTTAATTGATAAAAAGTTAAAATCTTGTCGAATATAGAGTATAATGATGTTTAAAGTAGCATACCACACATGAACTCTAAGGAACCATGTTATATGCACAACTATAGTTGACAACTTTTATTGATAATTATGAGTTCACAAAATTCTAACCATCCATTTTAAAAACTGTTTTTTAAATCAATCTAACAGCAAATCTTGACAACACAATGATCGTCAACAAAAATTGTCAACAATCATTGTACAAATAGCATTATTCAATTCTGAAACATTTTACCAAGCAAAATAATGAGGCAAGAAAAATGTCATTTGTACAGATTCTTTCGGATGGGTCTACAGGTGTTGAGCTGGCAAGATATCTTTGGCTAGTTTAATTTTTTTTGTTTTTTTTTGGTCTAACCAGCCAATGAAAACATGTCAAATCAGCATTCTGCAACCCCGTCTCTTAAAACAGCATTTACAGGTAGCATTTCTCATGAGGCAATTACAAACATAGATACAAAACAATTTTATTCACACACCATAATACGCTTATTTGATGCCTCCTCAAAGACAAGATTTTCACACACTTACACACCATAGGAAACGCACACACACATAACATTAATGATTCTACATTGTAGATGTTGATCACCAAGTAAAATTGTGTTCAACTTTCAATCAATCATGATAAGCAGAAAGATTTGGCCTAGGTTCAAAATCTTCAGCAAATTTCTGTTCCTTCTCACCAATATCATCATTGTGGGCTGAAACATTAGGCCTTGGCTCAAAGTCATTTTCAAAAGATTTCACTTCTTTTAGCTTAGCATCATCATGGTAGACTGATAAATTAGGTATTGGTTCAAATTCTTGTGAAAAATCCTTCTCTTGCTTGCGGGTAAGATCGTTAGATCTTGCCTCAGTCGACGTGTGACAGTCACTCTTTTTAACTGAGCCCACGTCGAGAAGGCCTTGGATGGCTTCTGGTATTGGCTGATCATTCATAATACCATGCCAGTACTCTGCAGGATCTTTTCTTGCGTGTACAGTGTCTGCAAGCTGCAGAAAAAAGATTCCGAACGTTTAATTATCAAGGAAGGTGATAAGCAATGTAGATTAACAACAAAACGGCTTCATCTATTAACAGTAAAGAAAGAAAGAAATCGAAAAATTGTTCAATATCTATTGGTACTAAATTAGAAAAGCTACAAATTTCCTTGAAGATTTTAGTACATAAAAAGAAATGTATGCATAGGAACATTGTGGAATTTTCAATGAACTAAGGAATGCTTTTGTGCTTACCAGGACAAGCGAGAAGAGCCCAACTACAGCAAATAGTGATTTCATTTTGCCTCGCTCAATTAGAAGTTTTCTTGTTTTATGACTGGAAGCCTTGCAAATATTGGCTATTTATAGAATCATTATAAGCTGTTAGTCAAAATTCATATGGCTTTTATGGTAAGGTGAATAGTAGAGTATTTGATAATATTAAGTGTTTGTTTTGGTTTCATTGTAAGCAGGGCCGGTTCTGTGATTTTCGGGGCCCGAGGCGAACTTCCAACATTGGGCCCCCAAAATCAACGTAAATGTAAAATTCAACAGGATAATTTTTTTTTTGGGTCAGAAAATTTTTTTTTGGGATTTTTTGGGCCAGAAAATTTTTTTGTGCTGGCCGGCTGGGCCAATCTTCAAATTAAAAAAAAAAAAAAATTTTTTGGGGGACCAAAATGAGGCCCCCTCTACTTTTGGGCCCGAGGCGCGGGCCTCACTCGCCTCGGCCCAAAACCGGGCCTGATTGTAAGTTACTGAAATTATGTGATAGAAATGAGTGAAGAAGAAGTGGGTAGTAGTTACGGTTTCTACGGTGTGTAGCTAAATTTAACATTTCATTTTAATCTTTAAATTTTTAGGAACTTAGTATAATGAAACCCAAACAAGCACCAGAAAAATATCAAGAAATTAAAATTTTGTATTGTCTAGTCATATCTAACACCATTAGGGATTGTCACAACTATTTTGGTCATGACTAGTTCGGTCCGAGTTTCCTGAGAAACAGACCGAAATGGTTCCATTGGAAATTGTAAAAATGATATCCTGGGTTTCATTGGAAAAAAAGGAATTAAATAGAACCTTAACCGGTTCTGTTTTGGTTCTTTTATGTAACCGGTTCTGTTTTGGTTCTTTTATGTTTAACAAAAAAAATTGTGAAGTGTAAACTGTCATATAAATTTCTTATTTCGCTATTATGCTTTATGCTTCATGCTACAAAAGAGTTTTATTTTTATTTTTTTCTGAAACAGCACAAAAGAGTTAAATCATTCTAACTATATACATATTATCTTAAATAAATTCATATAAGTTTTGATTCAACTGAACAATTATATATATAAAAAAAGGGGAATTTTGAAAGTGAATTAAAAGTTAGTCGTATAGCTAGAACTTAGAACAGGACCAAAATCATATAGAATTTTTTATTCTCAGACTCACAAATCAAGATAACACCATATAATTTTTTTTTTTTTTTTAACTAATGAACAAATGAATTATTACTAATAATAGCCAAGTGGGGCTATCTTATCTCATATCTTATCACATATACATAAATCAGCAAGAGATAGGGTGGGAAATCTCAATACATAAATTATTGATGATATGATGAAAGAATAAAATGAAATATCAAGTTAAAAATATATCGATTAAAAAGTTTTAGTATATTTTGACATCAACAAATGTCTTTGCTTAGATAACGTTAGCGGTTTAAAAAAGGCCGCGCTAGATACTATAAATCGAGCACTTGATGGAAGGCAACACATCCCTTATCCTTTTACTTGTTTTATTTGCATTACTTATATTCATATTGTGTTTAGAATATGTTTTCACTTTCATTTAAAGGTAATAATTTTCAGATATTATTAGTATATTTGTCGAATCTAGAGTCGATTTCTTAGTTACACAATTAATCGTTCTAAAAAATTTCATATAGTTCATTGTAGTCTAGGTCATCATAGTTCGACACCAAAATTTCTAGTAAGCATCATGTAGTTCTAGGTGAGTGCATGTGGCGTGCAAATTTGGTGGTAAATTCATATTGATAAGGGAAGAGGGTAAACAAAGTTAAAATGGAATATAAATATATATATATATATATATATATATATATAAAAGATAGGACTGCTTTCAAGATTCTTTCTCAAATTTGAAAATTCATTATTATATGTTTTAGAATCAAATCTTGAATATATATATATATATATCAATGTTATCCTAATTGTTATCCTGCTTTCAAGATTCTTTCATATTGTTATCCTAATTTTATTATCAATATCAATGACGGAGCTATTCTCAATGCCCTTATACTTCAAATCCAAACAAAAAATCTCAATTTTGATGATCGTTCGAAAGCACTTGCTGTATATTTCGCATATATTATAAGCTTATGAACACTCAACTTAATATTTGAGCTCTTCGTTCATCTCCTAAAGAAGAGAGCCTTCTATTCTAATACCATGATTCCAAAAAGAATACCACGGAATCTTCAATCTAGAGGATTGAATGGGATTTTAAAAATTCTCAAAACTCAATTCATGTTTCTGTTCATACAATTCCAAATCAAATCATTTCCTTTCTGAATGGACATGTCAAGATGATTTTTGAAGGATCGACATCAAATAGTCTTCAAATGTCATATTCTTCAAGATCTGATAATAGATCTGAAGATCCTTTTCAATCGTCAAGATATTCAACATCTTTTGATAAATTAAAAGGGGACGATTTTACACCGATTATTCATAAAACTCAATTTACAACAAATAGGGATAATGAATCAGAACAGTCTAATTCTCCTACGTTGTTTGATATGCTACCTAGCTCATCGGAACAATTGGATAGACATTGTAATGTCATTTCTTCTACAATTAATAGAAAAACTGAGTTCAAAACTGATCAAACTTCTTCCATCAAAGTTTTCGTCATACTCTTAGACAAATGTTTTCAAAGAATGAGATTGAATCTTTACGTGAAGAATTTTATAATTCTCCTGAAAATTTAAGTTTTTATGAGTGGTCACGCTTCAAAGTTTTTGGCAAGAAAGTCGTTAAAGCTAAATATATTCAAAATACCTATGTTAGTAAGAAATCATGAAAAACTCCTTTTGGACAAAGTTTTCAATCTGAACATCTAGCGATGCAATAAATAGTTGTTTCTCATGGAAATACTAAAATCATTGCATCATCGCTGAAGCAAATTCATGCTGATAGATCAGAAGAATCTAGTACTACTGTCAAGTATATCAAAAATATTCAATCACATAACGAATATACAAATATTGTTTTTCAGTCAATGTGTTCTCAATTATTTAGAATTGAAGCCCATTCTGATTGTGAAGCCTCCTCATCCAAAAAGATGAGAAAAGACCTCTCTATACGATTTTTACCCCCATCAATTCAAAATTAAATCCTGAAAAAAAAACTCTTTGTCTATCGAATCAAGTATTTTACAAAAACTAGCTAATCAAATATACAAATTAGGAACATCAAAGAATATCAATACTATCGATATTTTTGAAGAACTTGAAGCCCAATTTATTGAAAATAAACCATCTCATATCATTAAATTGAAAGGCCAAAATTCAAAACTTCTAAATTATTATTCTCGTCATTCTTATCCTGATATGTTATATGAGGAAAGAAGAAACCACAAGTTTCCTATACAAGCGATGAAATCGTCGAATGGAATCTTAATGGACTAGCGGAATATCAAATATTGCAATTACTCGAAAATATGGCCATGTGTCACATAGCTTATATGTGTCGAGAAATAAATCATGTTACAACATTTGGTAATTTAGCTTGTGGTTTCATAGGAATTCTTAAAAGCTGGTGGAATAGCTATCTTACTATAGAAGACCGTAACACTGTTACTCAAGCTACCAATGAACAATTTAAAAATGATAGTTTCAATACACTTGTCTTTTCTATTCTCAAACATTTTATTAGAACTCCAAGTCTCCTTCAAGACAGAACATCTGAAATTCTCTTAAATCTCACTTGTCCTAAACGTCATGGTTTTCGAATGTGTAAGGACGTATTTCTTACCAGAGTTTTATTTCGTGAGGATTGTAATCAATCTTTTTGGAAAGAAAGATTTATATCTAGACTTCCCAAACTTTTGCCGAGAGAATGCAAAATTTTATAATTTCATCATGATGATACTATTCCTTACGCTCTTCTTACTTATGGCGAAATCATAAATTTTGTTAACAATTAGCATTATGCAATGATCTCAAACTCAAAACAAAATTAAAATCAGAAAGAGCTAAGAGTCGAAAAGAACTCGGATCATTACGTGATCAATATGGTTTTGCAAAGGTCATTCCTTCTTCTTCAAAATCGAAAAAGAAAAGTTTTCCCTTCTTTTTAAGGAAACGATCTTTTCAAAAACAAAAATCTTTTCAATCTTATCCTCCTAAATATTCAAAACGAAGATCTTTAAAGAAACGAATTCCCAAAATTTCAAACATTACCTATTGGAAAAGCAAATAAACAGATCATTATTCCAATAAATGTCCAATGAAGAGAAAGGTTAATAAGCTTCAAATAAAAGAAGATATTAAACTTGAACTTCTTAACCTAATCAACTATAGTTCAGATGAAGAATCTGATTCTAAACTCAAACAAGTTTATCAACATCAAGAAGACTCTGACGTTGAGACCAGCTCAAATTCATCTTCAAGTCAAGGAAAAGAAGTTTGTGGTTGTAAAATTAAAAAAATGTTCTTACTAAAGAAGAACTTATTCAAAAAATAAATGAGAAAATTGAATATCCTCAATTAAAGAAAAAAATTTCTCTTATTTTACCTTCCACTTCCAAAAACGTCAGTAACACTAGGTTCAATACCGAATCAACATCTTCAAAATCATATGGTTCTGAATTGCGACCAGAAATCAAGGAGATGAAATCTCAAATTGCTATCCTAGAACATCAAATGAAAGATGTTCGAATGGAAGTTATTTTCTTAAAATCTAAAACTTTAGAACAAGAACATTCATGATTCCTCCAGAGGAAGAAACTTCTCATACTCCTCACGAAACCTTTCAAACGGAAGAAGAAAAAAATTATGTTACCTACCGTATTCAACTTCAAAAATGGTACTGCACTATATGCCAGATAAAAAGGATTTCGGTTATGGATTTATTCAGGACATTTTCCTATATGAGATGAAAATCTCGTGTNACCATTGTGGTCAATAAAGAATTCAAATTCACCTCGAGAATTTTAATTGATGTTGGAGCTGATCAAAATTGTATTAGAGAATGATTAATACCTACAAAATATTTTGAAAAGATTACCAAGCGTCTTTATGGTGCTAGGGGGTAAAAAAAACTCATTATTCAATACAAACTTTCGAAAGCATGTGTTTGTAATTCCAATATTTTTTTCAAAAATATTTTCTATCTAGTCAAAACTTTAGACCAAGAAGTCATACTTGATACTCCTTTCATTGTTCAAATTTATCATTTTCAAGTCGACTCAAAAGGTTTAACAACCAATATTTTTTGTCAAGAAATATTTTTCAAATTCATAAGTCTTCCTTCTTATAAGGATGTCAACTCTTTAAAACAAGCATCTATTTCAAAAATTATTAATAATATTAATTTCAAGAAACAACACATTCAATTTCTCAAAGAAGAAATTAAATTTCGAAGAATTGCAGAACAATTACAAAATTCTTCAATAAAAGAAAAAATTCCATTCCTTCAAAAACAAATTGAAGATGAAATATGTTCTACCATTCCTAATATTTTTTTGGAGTAGAAAGAAACATGTTGTTTCTCTTCACTATGATTCTGAGTTTTATGAATCGATGGTTCCTACAAAATCTCGTCACATTCAAATGAACACAGAGTTGCTTGATTATTATGTCAAATAAATTAATGATTTACTTGAAAAATGACTAATTTAAAATGACTAATTTGTCGTCCAAGTAAATCTCTATGGAGCTACTCCACCTTGTATGTCAATAATTATGCTGAAATTGAACGAGGTGTTCCCAGGCCGATTATCAATTATAAACCTATCAATAAAGCTCTTTGATGGATTCGATATCCATTACCCCAAAAGAAAGATATGTTAAACAGATTACTCAAAGCTATTATCTTCTCCAAATTTAATATGAAATCTGGTTTCTAGCATATTCAAATCAAAGAAGAAGATAAATACAAAACTATTTTTAATGTTCCATTTTGCCAATATGAATGGAATGTCATGTCATTCGGCCTAAAAAATACACCCTCTGAATTTCAAAAAAATTATAAATGATATTTTCAATCCATATCAAAATTTTATCATAGTTTACATTGATGATGTTTTAATCTATTCTGAAAGTTTAGAACAACATTTCAAACATTTAGATATATTTTTCAAAATTAAAGAAGAAGACAGATATAAAACCGCCTTCAATGTTCCTTTTGGTCAATATGAATGGAATGTTATGCCATTCGGACTCAAGAATGCTCCTTCAGAATTTCAAAAAATTATGAATGATATTTTCAATCCATATCAAAATTTTATTATTGTTTACATTGATGATGTTTTAATTTACTCTAAAAGTTTAGAACATCATTTCAAGCGTCTTAATATATTCAAATATGTTATAAAAAATAATGGATTAGTTGTTTCAACTAAGAAAGTCATTCTTGTCAAACTCGCATAAGGTTCTTAGGTCATTACATTCATCTAGGAACACTTACTCCTATTCAAAGAAGCCTAGAATCTACAGACAAATTTTCTGATGAAATTTTAGATAAAACAAGTTTGCAATGCTTTCAGGATGTGTCAATTACGTTTCTGATTTTGTCAAAAATATACGGCTACTTTGTGCTCCTCTTTTTCAAATGCTGCAAAAGCATCCATTACCTTGGAGTCCAAAGCATACTTTAGCTCTTTAAAAAGTTAAAGCTACAGTAAAAAGTATTCCATGTCTATCTATTGTAGACCCTTTAGCCTCCATTATTGTTGAGACGGATGCCTCTGATATAGGATATGGCGGGGTACTAAAGCAGATTCCAAAAGAGTTTAGTCAAGAAAGGCTGGTGAGATTCCGATCACGAGTTTGGACTAGCCCTCAAAAAAATTACTCAACAATCAAAAAAGAAATGTTTTCAATAGTTTCATGCATTTTAAAATTTCAAAATGATTTAATTAAAAAAATTATTTAAAAGCTGACTGTAAAGCATCGAAAGATGTTTTACAAAAGAATGTTAAAAATCTTGTTTTAAAACAAATATTTGTAAGATGGCAGGTTGTTTTGTCATGTTTTAATTTTGAAATCTTATATATACAAGGAAAATCAAATGTTCTCGCAGATTTTCTAACAAAAGAGTTTATACAAAGAAAATCGTCTTAAGTGACTGTGAGAGTTTCAATGGCATCTTCTTCTTCAAAGAAGAATAAAGAGAGAGCTCTTATTCATCTATTATCAATAGATGATTACATTCAAGGATCCAAAAAGGAAGATTTCTTCCTCTTCTCAAAAAACATCATTCGCTTCAAAAATTTTATCTTCCTCTACTTTCCAAAAACTTGGAAAATTTCCTACTCTAAATAAAGACATTTTTATCTGCCAAATCTCTCAAATTTCAAAAAGGCTGTTCAACATGATTCTGGCAAATTACCAAAAATCAATCGCTCAAAAAAATTTCACTATTTACAAAACCTATTCAATTACTTTTTTTTTGAAATGGAAACGTCAAGTTTACACATGCATTCATCTCTAAATGAATGTCTTCATGATTTATTTCCTCCTCATTTTCATGCCCAGAAATATCAAAAAATAAGAGCCTTTTATGAAGCCATCCTTACTAAAATATCGGCTATTATAACACATACCTCAAATACTCAAAAGTCAAAAGTCAAAAACTCAATCTCATTGATTTTTCAAAATTAATTATTCAAAGGGTTTTGTCGTACGAAGAATGGAGACAAAACCTATGGGATGATAAATGAATGCGTTTATCTAAGGATGAAACATTTGAATCTCATTTCAATTATTTTGACTACAAGATACTTGGTATCATTTTTTTTACTTTAGACCAGTGACTCATATCTGATTTATGCTTTTCAACCAAGCATGTCCTTCAAATTTTCCAAAATGGTTTCAAACTTGGTTCGAATATTTTGGACTTGATGAAAAGGTTTTACCAAATTTTACTCATCGAAGATTCGAACATTTCAAATCTGAGGCAAAACAAAATTTTAAAGCCTAAAGAAAATCTTTTGTTCCAATTTGCCTTTAATCTTAAAGTTTCACGAATATTCTATTGGGACTTCAATATTGCTCAAAGACCAGATTTCAAATATAATGTAAAATGTATGATTTGGAGATTCAAAGTAAAATGGTGGTCAAAATTTCATGAAACTAATTGCAATCCAAAAGCTATCAATTCTTGAATTCAAGGGCAAAGAAATATTGGCATTCCAAAGGTCTCTAAAAATGAACAAGAATCATGCCAATTTCCTTGCAGAAAAATCAAGACTCTTATCAATTTTCATCAATGCAAAACACCAGAAGAGTTAGCAATTATATCTGATAAAATTTCTTCTCTAGTTGAGTCAACTTCCAAGAAATCAAAATCAATTCAAAAAAAGTTCTTCTACAATAGGTTTTGAAACAGTTATGCCCAAAGCAATGAAAACGATTGCTATGGAGTTGATATTGACAAACTGATTGTAGAAAAAGATCAAAGATATTCAAAATGATTATATGAACTCAGTTATTTAAATGAATATCAACAATACAGGGTTATAGTCCAAGAAGATTTCTCTTTTAACTATGTCTACCACCTCAAAAACTATTTTTTGTCGGCATTACCATCAATCAAGACCAATGATAGAAAAATTTTAAAGAAACTTTAATAAAGAATATTCCATTTCAATTGACTTTATTAAAGTAGTTTTATAAAAGGTGAAACGTGGACACTGATAGAAAACAGGTGGCGAACATTATTGTCCTTCAACACAGTTCAAGATTCCTTCAATACAATTCAGAAAGTCTCAAGTCCGAAGATCAAGTATAAATGAAGATCAAGACTCAAGACTCCCTCAAGTCTTTTTTGCGAGAGAAAAACTCTTCGAGAAAATTTTGAATTCCTTATAATTTTGAATTTTCTCTATTTCAATGTATTGTATTCAAATCATTTTGTATTCAAATTTCATCAATAAATTCATATTTTCAAAAGTGTTTGATTTTTCAATTATATTTCCACAACTATTTATCAACAGGATTTATTTCTCGATATATATAAGCTATGTGGCAGAGTGGCAGACGACCATATTTTCTAGTAATTGTAATATTTGATATTCTAATATGCTTGGGTTGGTCATCCACTTCCCACGAGCCGAGACTTATATCGTGCTCTTCGTGTCTTTACCCACTCTTCTCTCCCAATTTTTCACTCTAATCTCCACCTAAATAAAACATCCACTACCCACATTACAAGATTGAACACATTAAGAAAGTTCTACATAAAGCCTCAAAACATCAAATTTCATTCTTAACATTTTGATTCCACAATGTAAAGTCTCCACTTCCTCTAATTTAGGGCTTTTTGAGCATTGCTCTTGAAATTTTAGTTTAGAATGAGAATCTGCACTATTGTATTGGATTAATTATGCTTCTGATTGTGAAATTGAATGTGAGAATGTGCACATATTGTAGTGAATTAATTAGGGCTTTTGATAGTTAGATTGATGCATAAATTTTTGAAAAAACATAGAACCCAGGGTTGTGTCATTATGAGCTTAAATGTGCATTGTATATAAGATGTTTGACGAAATTCTCCAACGAAATTTGACATCGAAACATCAATTTTTCTTTGGGATTCATATTGTACTAAGTTTGGGGGTTCTTATTGCATCAATTGCATACACAGAGTTCCCACAATTGTACACCACATGGCATGCGCCACAATTTATGCCTTTTGTTCGCACTTTTTTTCCTATTGCTCTCCACATCTGTAGTCTACTAAGTAGATATCTCTTGTAGATTCCTATTGACATAAATATTCCATCGAAGACAAGAAACGCCAGAAATGCAAGGGTAAAGGGAAGTGAAGAGAGTTTACTTCTAATCCAAATATGAACATCACCAAGATGCTGATGATGAAGAAATGAATGAGAGTGATAAGAGATAATTAATTGATTCAAATCTTCATTGACAAAGACATTAGAGCTAAACCCTAAAATATAATTAAGAGGGTGCAATGATATAAAATATTATTGACCACTTGCATGAAAGTCATCTATTCAATAATATACATGCAACTGATGAAGATACTCATATCCCATATCAAATTGTTGGAAATTGGTTTATGTAAATATTGATTTTGTATCAACTTCAACCAAATATTTGAATATGTTATAGTAGTCAAATCGTATGTATGAATATAACTTATTTTACTCCTCGAGTAGATAATCATGATATATTTGGATTCACAAAATCAATTCAGAATAAATGAGAAATTGATGTCCAAAGTGAGGTTGAATAAAACGGAAAATTACCTATATAACTTTATCGCTCAAGATGTAAACCAAGTCTCTACAAGTCTTTAAACAATCACTCGAGCGGTGGATCAGGTGGCCAGCGAGCAATTTGAAGAGATGTCTCTGTTCATGAAATATGCCGAATTTTTGGATGTGTCTCTCCGGTCACAACCCCTCAATCTCTATAAATTGGACTCTCTTGGTGGTCTAAACTCATTTCATATCTTACGCTTTGATCATATTACTCCCAAATCATTGCAAAATTCATAGTTTTCTAGCATCAATACCATTCAAATTAGAGAGTGTGAAACCATTTTGAGTTCGTTGTTCCTTAAAGTTTGAAGTACTTCTACTATAAGGGGAAAATCGTTGTATCTTGGAAGACAATTGACAAAACTCCATAAGCACCTTGGCGAGGAAAATTTGTCTTAAATGCATAGTGTTAAACTCAAGTCTCAATTTACAATTCCATTATTCTATTTGTCATGTTCTACATTTTGGTAGTAAGTCCAAGTAAGTTTTACTTTGTTCAAATTATTCAAGATATAATTAGCAATTCACACATATAATCACCAATAAGTTTAAGACGAATTTCTGTCATTTTTCTTTTTATATTTTAAATCTCTTCATCTTTTGAAATAGCAAAAACGTTGTTATTCTTTTCTTGAACTTTGTTGTGATGAACTTATATTTTCATAATAGGAATGGATAGTGTTATGACTAATTCTAGTCAAACCACAGAGGGTACAACAAGTGCAGTTCCTTCGATGGCTATACCGCTACAAACTACTCTTGTACCACATGGAGAAAAATCAGAGAAATTCAGCGAGGTAGATTTCAAGAGATGACAACAAAAGATGTTCTATCTCACCACTTTAAATTTGACAAGGTTTCTTACGGAAGACCCTCCTGCTGTAAAAGAAGGAAAGAATAATCAAAAATTAATTATTACGTTGGATGCATGGGAGCACTCAGACCTCTTATGTAAAGCTTATATTCTAAATGGATTGGACAACACCCTGTACGAAGTTTATAGTGCTATGAAATCTACAAAGGAACTTTGAGAGTCTTTGGAGAAAAAGTAAAAAATGAAAGATGCCGATACGAAGAAATTCATCATCGAAAAGTTCCTCGACTACAAGATGATAGACTCAAAGTCCATCATCGATCAAGTCCAGGAACTGCAGGTTCTTGTACATGACATACATGTCAAAAATATAAAGTTGAATGAGTGATTTCAATATCATTGAGAAACTCCCTTCTTTATGAAGAGATTTCAAAAACTATTTCAAGCACAAACGGAAAGAGATGAATTTGGAGAACTTATTGCCCAACTAAGGATAGAAGAAGACAGCAGAAACATCGAAAGAAAATTTGGTGCTCAATTTGGGCAACAAAAGGCCAATTTAGTGGAATTGGATTCAAGAATCAACAAGAAGAGAGAATCTTGGAATTCAGTTCAAGGATCAAAAATATTCTACACGTATCGAACATTCGCAAGAATCTTGTATTAGGGTCTTTATTTAGCAAACGGGTTTAAGTTGGTCTTTGTGTCTAACAAATTTGTACTGATTAAAATGAGATATATGTTGGGAAAGGATATCTTTGTAATGCAATGAGCATCCTTACTATTGTACCAAAATAAAGGAATGTGAATGAAATTTTAAATTATACTTATATGCTTGAGTTGTCTTATTTATGGCATAATAAATTAGGATATGCAATATTTAAATATGTGCGCAAACTTACATTAAAATTTGATCCTAATCATAAATGTGAAATTTGTATTGAGTCAAAATTGGTTAAAACGCCATTTTATTCGGTTCAATGGAACATTACACCTTTAGAATTAATTCATAGTGATATCTATGACCTGAAGTTTATGCAAACTATAGGTGGGAAAAAACACTTCATTACTTTTATTGACGATTGCACAAAACATTGTTATGTCTACTTGCTAAAAAGCAAATATGAGGCCTTAGATGTTTTCAAATATTATAAGACCGAAGTTGAAAATCAACTTAGTAAACAAATAAAATATTTGAAATGATTAAGGAGGAGAGTATGGGGCACCGTTTGAAGAATTCTATTCAGAACATAGTATTATTCAACAAAAAAGGCATCTTACTCACCTCAATTAAATGGTGTTGTTAAACAAAAAAATCAAACTTTTAAGGAGATGATGAATGCTATGAAGATAAGTTCACGCCCTAGCACATGTGGGGAAAGCTATACTTTCAGCAAATGTCATTATTAATAAAATACCACAAAAGAAAATGGATGAAACTTCATATAAATTATGAAAAGATCATCAACATTCTTATAAACACTTGAAAGTGTGAGAGTGTTTGCCTAACGTTGAAGTACCAAAGTCTAAACAAGTTAAAATTAAATATGCAATCAATTGTTTGGCTAATGTTAAAATACAAAAGTCTAAACAAGTTAAAATTAGGTCTAGGACAATTGATTGCATATTTATTGGATGCGCTAATAACAGTAGTGCATATCAATTTCTTATTCATAAGTCTGATATACAAGACATACATTAAGGCACTATCATTGAATCGAGAAATGATGCATTTTTCAAAAATGTCTTTCCATGCAAAGACAAGCAACAAATAAGTACAAAAAATCGAACTTATGAAACTACAAATAGTACTCCTCTAAGTGATGAAGAACCAAGGCACAGTAAAAGGACTAGAACATCTATATCATATGGTCCTAATTTTCTAACATATATGGTAGAAAATTATCCTAAGACATTTAATGAAGCAACATCTACTTCGAAAGTACTGGAAAGAAGCTGAAAATAGTAAGATAGAATCCATAATGCAAATCATACTTGGGAGTTGGTTGATCTCCCAACTGGAAATAAAACTTTATGGTGTAGATGGATTTTCAAGAAGAAATTGAAACTGGATGAATCCATTGATAAATAGGAGGTCAAGTTGGTCGCAAAAGGCTATAAACAAAAAGAAGTCATTGATTTCTTTGATATATACTCACCAATGACAAGAATACTTCTATTAGAATTTTGATTGCAATTGCTACATTTTATAACTTTGAGATTCATCAAATGGATGTTAAAATGGCATTTTTTGAATGGTGATTAGAAGAAAAAATGTATATGAAACAACCTGAAGGGTTTATTACTCCTAACCAAGAAAAGAAAGTGGACAAACTCATTAAGTCCCTGTGTGGGTTGAAGCAAGTTCCAAAACAATGGCACCAAAATTTTGACAAAATAATGTTGTTAAATGGATTTAAAATTAATGAGTGTGATAAGTATGTATATATAAAATAAATAATCAAGTCATACATAATTGTATGTCTATATGTTGATGACATGTTAATTATGGACAACAGTCATAATATCACCATGAACACAGAAAATATTGATGAAACATTTCGACATGAAGGATATGGTGTGGCAGAAGTTATATTAGGTATTAAAATCTCTATGGCATATGATGGAATTTTTCTTTCCCAATCCTATTATGTTGAGACCATACTTAAAATATTTAATGTATATGAAGAAAGTCCAGTAAAAATCCCAATTAACTTAAGTTTACACTTACTTAAAAATAAGGGTGAGCTGGTATCTCAATTGAAGTATTCACAGGTTATAGGCGGTCTAATATATATTACAAATTGCACTCGTTTGGATATAGCATATGTTGTGAATAAACTTAGTAGATCTACCAATAATCCAAGCAATGACCATTGGAATGCATTGAATATGGTTCACAGATATCTAAGATTTACCTTAACTTTGGATTATATTTTACAAGATATCCAGCTATATTGGAAGGATGTTGTGATGTGAATTGAATATCCAATACAGAGGATTCAAAGTTTACCAATGGTTATATTTTTACCGTTGTGGAGTTTTCGTACCTTGGAAGTCCTTAAAACAAACTTTTATACCTCGATTAATGATGAAATCAGAGTTTATAGTTTTAGAAAAAGTTGGAGAAGAAGTAGAATTGCTTGGAAACATCTTGAAGGGCATTCCATGTTGGCCTAAGCCAGAACCTATAATTGGTATACATTGTGACAGTCAATCGGCCATTAGAAGAGCACAAAATAGTATGTATAATGGTAAGACTAGACATATATATCAGACACAATATTATTAAGCAATTGATCTCAAACGGTATTATTTCCATTGATTATGTAAAATTTAAGGAAAACATCGCGAATCCACTAATGAAAGGTTTACTTAGAGTTCAAGTATATTACCTATCGAAAGGAGTGGGCTTAAAGCCTACTACGTAAGAGTCTTTATAAGGTTAACACAACCTTATTGACTAGAGATCCCAAGATTTTGGTTCAATGAGACAACTAAATTGGAGATTCTATGAAGTACTTAGGAATTATTTCCTAAGATAATACAAAGTACATTATGCATAATGTATGAGGTTAAGTTATATTTTTAATAATTCTTATAACTTGAATAAGTCAATTGGAGTATGGAAAAATCCTCTTAATAGGAAATCACCTATGTAAATGTAAAGTGGAATCGCTTCTTAGAGAATTCTTGATGCTGAAATTCTCTAAAACGCTTATGAAATTCAAGGGTGGTTTAGGGTAAAAAAGAACACAACCATGAGAACCGATATTTTTAGGGAAGAAATTGTGTGATTACTATTGTCTTGGTTTACAACAACGACTGAATAATTCAAGAAATCGTGTTCACTAATTAGTTAAGTAAATCGATAATATTTCACTAAGGCAGTTTTGAAGCCAGAAGCTACCTCTCTTGATGCAATATTTTCCCGACTATACTCTCTACTAGTGTCTAGATTATCATTTGCATTTCTGATAATTTTCTTTCATGTGTAGGATTATTGGAAATTGGTTTATATAAACATTGATTTTATATCAACTTCGGTCAAATATTTGGTTAGGTTTCGGTAGTCAAATCACTCGTATAAATAGACTAACTTGCTATACTCTTCGAGTAGATAATTGTAGTATATTTGGATTCAGAAAACCAATTTCGAATGAATGAGAATTGATGTCCAAAGTGAGATTGAATAAAATGGAAAACTATCTATGTAACTTGACCGCTCGAGCAATCGCCTCGCGCGCAGCAAGCGGGCAAGTCTCTGAAAAATCACTCAAGTGGTAGATCGACAGCCAGCAAGCAATTTGAAGAGCTGCCATTTGTGATACATGCAGAGTTTTGGGGCATGTCTCTTCGGCCTCAACCCCTCGACCTCCATAAATTGAACTCCCTTAGTGGTTTTAATTCATTCCATAACATATGCTTTGATCATATTACTCCCAAATCATTGCAAAATTCATAGTTTTCTTACATTAAAATCATTCAAAGTAGAGAGTGTGAAACCATTTCGAGTTTGTTGTTACTTGAAGTGCGTCTATTGTAGGAGGAAACATTTGTATCTTGACAGACGATTACTAAGACTCCGTAAGCACCTTGGCGGGGTAATTTCGTCTTAAAGAGATATTGTTAAACACTATCCTCGACTTATAATTTCGTTGTTCTTGTAAGTTACTAGTTTGACCCTAATGCAGAATTAAAATTAACAATTAATAAGCAACAAGTCACTTTTAATTGTTTCTAGATTGTTAGTCAATCAATTCAATTTTCCTATAATTTGAATGCCACAGTTATAAAGAAAGCAGTAAATAACACAAAATATGATGACGGAGAAAACTCGTAACTAGGTAAAAACTCCGGCCCCAAGCCAGTAACAATCCACTATAAACGAATCAACTTACACTGTTGTCAGACTCGACTAACTTTAGTACTTTCTGACTTTCTGACTATAATCACCAAAGTCCTCGGGGATTGCATGCTCCTGCACCAACTCTCTGCCTTTTGAATTCGTCTATCTCATGTGGATTAATGAGAACTCCTCATTCTCCGACAACCAGAAACTTCGATGACTTTCTTTTATCTTCAGAACTCTGACACATATTATGGAAGTAAGTTTTTGTTGTTTGATTTATGTGAGGTTGATGTTTTTCACAGCAATAATGAAATCAATATGATGGTTGAACTTTAGGAATGATGTGGAATGATATGGATGATGTAAGCACTTGTTTCTTTCAATGTTCAACCTGTATTTTTTGAATGGTGGCATCCATATATATAGTGAAGAGGTTTTGGGTAGTATGGGCCGAATAAAAACCTTGAAAAATGCAAATTAGGTTTTTTTCGGATATACCATCGCTCGAGCGAGAGCTCAGTGACGGGCGAGTGACAGTGTGTCGCTCAAGCGAAGTCCAGGCAAACGGCAGGTGACACAGCTTCTATTTTTACTGCTCAAGCATCAGTTGGACAATGGGCTAGTGAAAATGCAGCGACCTTTATTCCTTTGTTCCATACTAGAACCCTGGGACTTTTAAATTACTACTCGACACTTTGACTTTAAAAACTCTTTTACAACAATAGTTTTGTCAAAAGATTGCCAACAGTTTTAAAACCTAACAAGCTCCCACTTTGACATTATATGACACAACACGTATTACAAATCAAATAGATTTAATCTAATCTACCCAAAACCAACTGACTCGACTGAAGCTTGTCTTTCCTTTGTCCAACATGTTTCCTGAGAAGAACAACTCAAATACTAAGTGTAAAAGTGCATGAAACAATAACATAAATAAAGCATTTGAGATAGTTCATAAATTCAACCACATACAGGCTAAATTAAAATAATATATCAATGTAAACCAAAACACCACAACCACATTGATATCACTAAATATCAAAATTTAATCTAGCTATGCAGTCAAAAAAATCATCTTCCCTTACTACAAACTCTCCAAAATTCAAAATTAAAATTTAACTCATCTCATTCATCTCTCCCTTACTACAAAACTCATCTCATTCATCTCTCCCCCCTTTTTATCATAAATGACGAAGGTAACAACAATATATAATAATTCAAAGATACAGTTAATAGTATGCACAAGTGTAACAAGTGTAATCAATGAACAGTAAATTTTTCCACATACTCAGTTCAAGTCTAAATTGAGTAAAATGCATAAGTGACTCGTGTGTTAGTGAGAAAGGATATGATAAACATCACTGTTAAATAAGTTTATTCATCTACTAATGAAATTCAAACCAATAATACATATTAGGACCTATAAATGAAGCTCATTTTTTATGTATATTATTATTTTCTTCCTCTTACTTTGAGCATTTATACATTTTCACACAATTTATATTTTTCTTTTTAAGCTCATCATTTTTATTTTCAAATTTTCGCATCTTATGTGCAAACTTTTTTTCATTAAATGACTAAGATGACCCCTGTAACGAGTTTTGGGCCGATGACTCCAGGTCGATTGACCATAGGGCATTAGGTTATGAGAAACCTCTTAAACTTAATTACTCGAGTCAAATAGGCTTCAAAAAAATGTATAAGATGATACATTTTATTTTATTTAAGGCGATATACTCAAGTTTAAGTCTACTAAATTAAGGTTAATTCATATTCAAGGTCACCTTATCAACAGATAATGGCCATCCCTAATCTCATACACGCGGTTAAGACTTACTCACAAGATTATAGTGGGTGCAGTGCAGATGGTACATGAAGAAATCTATATTCGGTACTCTATATCAACATAAACAAGGTAATGGGAAATATGCTACAGTACATCAATTAAACTCATACTTGGTCACAACACGCAGTATAAGCATGCATAAAAAAATGTCTAGTCAATTGGGTATATAAACGCTCTTACCTTTAAGAATATCGTAATCAATTTCTAATTTTTTTAGATCACTCTTTTGCACCCAAAGATGACTAGTGGAAGACGTATCCCGAGTCAACTCAGTCATAAACTTGGTCAAATGACTCACTTGATTAGTAAAGAAGTCAATTCAGCCATCAAAATCCTGATTTCTAACTCTATTGAAATTCTGATTTCTATTTATATTCAGAAATTTATGACATCAAGGCCTTATATATCCTAGCTCACCATAGTTAAAACAAGTAGGGATAAACCCAGGTCCAAAGTTATGCGGTCACTAATATATATTCCTAGGTTGGTAAGTCATACGATGTCTAGTAAGCTTCTGTCCTACGATACCCTTTGTTCTTAAGTTCAGGATTAGGAACATTCCTAAGTTTTTTGGTGGTTGGGACAAACGTGGTCTTCGATGCACTAGCAGTATTGTTATCAGTTTGAACATATCCTAGACCCTGCCTATTTCCAGCTGGTTTGTTCATCCCGAACAGATTATCAAGTTTTTGAACCATTCAAGAAGGAATGAAGTTGAGTTTCAAATTTTTCTAGGTCACTTGTTAAGGTTTTAACCTTAAATTCTAAGCTCTTATTCACAAGCCTCACCTCACTCAAATTTTTTGTAGAATCCTGAAGGCCCGCTATGAGTTTCTCCCTTTCTATCTCAAGTGCATTAACCTTCTCCAATACCGCTTTATTGACATTTTTTATCTTAAGACTCTCATCAAATAACTGTCGATATGCCTCATGAATGTTAGTCTCATCTTCAGATTTTTCCTCAGAATTCTCACTACGTTCATTATTTTCCACTTTCTCACTATCCTTATCGGATTCATTCTTAATCCTAGTAGTAAAGGCCAAAAACTTCCTTTTATCCTCACTGTTAGAGGTATCACTCTGAACACTTGAATTTGATTTATCGTCAGTCAAAGATACTACTAATGCCTTCCTCTCTTGAGGCTTTCTCCTATTCCTGAGAACATTTTGGAATTTCTTTACAAAATAAACCATCTCATCATCCCTAAGGGTATCAGTGTCGATCAAGTCATACTCATCTTCTTTAACAAAGTTCAAGGCTATAAATTTAACTTTCTTCGGTTGAGATATGGTGAGTTCATAGGTTTGTAGGAATCCAACAAGTTCTTCTATCTTAACTATATCTAAGTTCTTTCTCTCTTCAATCGTAATAATCTTGGGTCTAAACCTCTCGGGTAAGGACCTAAGGACTTTTCGAACAATTGTAGACTCGGAGATTTTTTCACCTAAATTGAAACCAGAGTTCACTATGTCATTCAGCTTGGCATAGAATTCATCAACGATTCATCGTCTTTCATTCTAATTTCTTCAAACCTAGTGGTTAACATCTGCAGCTTGTAGTTGTTAATGGTTTTGGTTCCCTCTTCTGTAGTCTCTAAAATATCTCAAACTTCTTTCGTGGTTTCACATATTAACACTCTCCTAAACTCTTCAGTAAAAACAGCCATAAACAGGGCATGAAGCCCTTTACTATTCTAGTTGCACTCAGCTAGTTCATCATTAATTCAAAGAGAAACGTCACAACTAGTTCATCATTAATCCAAAGAGAAATGTCAGTGGAGGTAACTACACCTGAACAATAAAGGAAGGGGCTGTCTAACCATTTTGCACACTAATCCAAATCCATTCATCTAGAGACTTAGGGAATGCTCTCATCTTAACCTTCCAATATGCATAATTGCTTCCGTCAAAAAATGGAGACACGAAAAAAGACTGATTCATTTAAATTAAATATGGGTCAGAAATCGAAATGAGACTCTGATACCACTTGTAAGTTACCAGTTCGACCCTAATGCAAAATTAAAATTAACAATTAATAAGCAACAATTCACTTTTAATTGTTTCTAGAGGTTAGTCAATCAATTCAATTTTCTTATGGTTTGAATTCTGTCGTTATAAAGAAAGTAGTAAATAACATAAAATATGATGATGGAGAAAATTCGTAACTGGGTAAAAATTCCGAAACCAATCCAGTAACAATCTACTATAAACTAATCAACTTACAGTACTTTCGACTCAACTAACTCTAGTAATTTCTAACATCCTAACCGTAATCACCAAAACCCTCTTGGATTGCATGCTCCTACACCAACTCCCGGCCTTTTGAATTCGTCTATCTCCTCTGGATTAATGAGAATTTCTCATTCTCAAACAACCAGAAACTCCGATCACCTTTCTCGATCTTCAGAATTCTGACAGATGTTATGGAAGTAAGTGTTTTGATTTTTTATTTATGTGAGGTTGATGTTTTTTACAGCAATAATGAAATCAATATGATGATTGAACTCTAGGAATGATATGGAGGATGTAAGCACTTGTTTCTCTCAATGTTCAACCTGTATTTTTCGAATGGGCAACGCAACTTCTGTTTTTGCTTCAACTGGGCGATAGGCTAGTGAAAATGCGTCCACTTTTATTTCTTTGTTCTATACTCGAACCCTAGGACTTCTAAATATCTACTCGACACTTTGACTTTTAGAAACTCTTTTACAACAATAGTTTTATCAAAATATTGCCAACAACTTTAAAACATAATAGTTCTATTCCTCATTTTCTGCATTTCGGTTGTAATTCCAAGTAAGTTTTACTTTGTTTAAATTATGCAAAATATAATTAGCAATTTGCACACATAATCACCAACATAAATTAGAAAAATATCACGAAATTTGTCCATTAACTTCTGCTTAAGATAATTTTAAAAAAGATGCAATTTTCTGATAAGAACAAAAAGTAGTGACCACTTGCCCAAAAAAGCCATCTTAATTTATTCACGGTTGCAAGTTGTTCTTATATTAAGGGAACTATGATTTTCAGCAAAGAAAGGACAAAATTTCAAGTCATTTCTTTCTTTATTCATATTCATTTACAAGAGTTGCACATCTAGCCTGGTCAAGTTCTCACAAGACGTGCCGCAAGACATGAAGACCTCTCTTGTACAAAATAGCATCACTTTAGATAAACGAGAAGTGGTAGAACGTGCGGAACAAAAAGAACACAACCTTCAATATAATTAAGTTGCACTTCTTGAATTTGGCTACAATTGAGTTTCCAACACAATCCTCAAGCATTTATACGAGTTCATCTTTGCTCTTTGAATAAATCATATCTCATAAACGAAAATGATAACAAACTGATCGAGGGTAATACTCGATTCATCATATCTATAATAAGTGCTAGTACAGTGATCGATTCAAATTGTATCGATATGAATTCTTTCGATGGTGTACATGCCATGATCCATAGTTGGTTTCCAGCATAATATAGCTCTTGTTTGGATTGAAATGCATTTTTTTTTTCAAAAAAATATTCTCCAATAGAATAATATTATACGTAAACCCATAACTTTTTCTTATTTTTTAGCCAAACATTCCCTAAAAATCATTATTTCAAATTTATTTATTTTTTCAAAAACTACTTTTAATGGAGTCCAATGGTGAATAGTTGCACACAAAAATTTTATCCATCACATTGTACCGTCACATCTATGGCACTAATTATTGCTTTGAAATTTCATGTTTTCGAAGGATGCTTATTGTTTCACATTATGAATGCATTTTTGAATAATGATTTTGCAGAGAATGTGTAATTAAAAAAATATAAAAAAAGTTTGGATTTACGTATAAAATTATTTTATGGGAAAATGTATGATTTAAAATGAATTTTAGAACAATGAGTTTTGAGGAAAATGTGGCTCAAACAGGGGCTATATTTTTGGTAGGTTGACTTCAGTGGTCACTGAAGTTTGTAAGATATTTCAAAATGGTCATCAAAATAATTTTTCACTCCATTAGTCACTGAATAGTCAATTGGTTTGGAAAATTTTTACAAATGGACACTCAATTAGAAAAACTAACAAAACCCTAGGTGTCAGCATTAAATGCCACAATGGACTAGCAAACTTTACTTCATAGGCCATGCAAGACATTATACGTTTACCATTGAAAAAATCCTACGTGTCAAAAGCAACCTAAGATCAAACTCGACCTAATTTTCACACATAGAACCATAAATAATTTTTTGACATGTACAATTTTTATTTGGGAATCACAATAATGTCTTGCATGGTGTGCAAAATAACATCCTTAATGCATTTTGGCACTTAACAGCAACAAGTAGTATTTTATATTAGTTTTTCTAACAGAGTGAACTATGATTAACAGAGTAAGAAAATTACTTCATTTTGAATTTTTTACAAACTTCAGTGACATTTGGTGAGATTAACTCTTTTTTTTTTTCCTGCATATCTAATTGTTAAATGATTTCTTGCTCTATTAAGATAATATCAGTGTCATTCTAATTACCACAATGGATGTTAGGCTTGCATTTTGCAGTGTCTTCCTTCATCTAGTGATTCTGTTGATAATCTTTTAAAATTCATTTCTCACTAAACATGCAATTCATGATGATAGTATAGATAACAATAGTGGAAAACTAGTCGATTCTCTTTTGCCTCTCAGTTGGCTGATCAAAGTTTTCGATATAAACCTGAGAAAGATTGATTACAAAGCTTTCTCCATAACCTAGCAGCCTAGTATTTTGAATTTTCATAACCTGTCATTATAGAAATGTTTATATAGTGTAGATTGATTGGCAGGTTGTTAATGGGAGTGGTGCTCATGAAATTGCAGGAGAAAATATAAGCGATTCGGGAAATCAGGATCATGCAAGTAATCAATCTTATCCATGCTGATGCATCATCTCCAATGTATCCTTCAATAAATGTGTTCTTACCGGAGGAAGATCTAAAACCAAGGGATTCAATGCCAATCCATTTCTGATGTGATCCAAGGTACCGTTGCAACAAGGACAAGTCCGGGGAAGGAACCATTGATAGTCGACGAGGGGCCGATGACTCAATCGAGGGCAAAGCGAGTGAAAGAGGCGATGGCATTGCTTGTTCAAGTTACGGTTGAAGATATGGCGTTCATAACTAAAAATGAAGCAAGTTCTATATTGGGATCGAGGCCGGAGTCAGGATGGATCAACGTGTTGAAGGCAACGAAAGGAGAGTCCAACACGGACAACTATGCGGCCGCATAGTTGTCCCACCTATGCGGTCGCATAGGCACCTACCGAAACCAGCAGAGGCCAAATTGGAGCTTCTATGTGACCGCAAGATAGAAGCCTATGCGGCCGCATAGTTGAGGCTACCGGACGTCCGGATCCGAAAATCTGTTTTCCGCGAAATTTTCGAGTTTCCCTATTTTTGTTTATGATTCCGTAATTTTGATATTTTTTAGTATATTTGGGGATTATATTTCGTGCTTTATAGGTTACTTTAGGGTTTTACTATAAATACTGAGCATAAAACATTGTAAGGACTTTTGACAATTAATCATTGAGAGGTTATTGCTTACTCCTTGTTCTTCAATTGAACAACAAAACGAACTTATCAAGATCTAATTCTTGTGGCGTTCACAACATCGGATCGTGAGTTTTTCATTATGTAATCAAGGGGTTCAACACATCTATCTTATCGTTGGGTTTTTTGGTTCACTTGTTAGGTTCAAGTCCAAAACCAAGTTATTAATTAGCGTTCTTGGGTTCCGCATCAATCTCGTTGTAGATTTTGTAGTCACCGTTGCTACGGGGTTCGCATCAATTTCCCAAGAAGGAAATCTTCTTCCTCTCATTTACTATCCAAAGAAAAAGCCTATAAGGACCTTTCTAATCTAGCAAAGTCCCAAACCTCCTCGAGTTGTTTCCTTATATGCAATGTCCACATAATGACAATTTCTCAATCTTTTCAGCACTCAAAAAGCCTTGTTTTTTCAACAGATGCAGATTTTTATTCCTTATATGACCAAGTCTTTTGTGCCATAATTCAGATTTATCACTTTGAGAAACTACAGCAACAAGTGGATACACCCACGAAGGATGAAGCTTTTAAAACATAAATCACATTAGTCTTAGGGACCTTAATGATTTTAGCAAAATTATTTTGAATAGAAATAATTTCATTTTTTATGATTCCATCATAACCTTCATCATCAAGAATACCTAGAGAAATTAAATTTCTCTTTAAATCTAGAATGTACCTGATCTTTTCAAGTATCAAAAACCAGTTTTGCAATTCCTTTTATTTTGTAAGAAAAATCATTTCTCGTTGTTACTTGACCACCATTTATTTCAAAAAATTTAGTATAGCATTCTTTACATGGTGTCATATGAAAAGTACACCCTAAATCAAGAATTTATTCATCTTTAATTGAAGTTTGACTAGTCATATAGACTTTTTCATTTGAAGTTGCTGCTTCTCCATAAGTTAAAATAGCTCCACCCTCAACCTTTTGAATAGTTTTCAACTCATCAATTCTTTTATAACAATCTTTCACACAGTGTCCCAGTTATCACAAAAATAACACTTCTTTCCTTGGCCTTAATTTTATTCTTTTGTTTATTTTTGCCATTTCCAAGTTTTTCAGAAAATTCTTTTCCTTCTCCAGAATTTTTATTTGAAAATTTATTATTGTTTCCTTTAGAGAGATATTTGCCTCGTCTTCAAACTAACTCCAATAGACGAGTCCTCTGATTCATTTTTAAATTCCAATTCTATATTTCTCAAAGAAGAAACAATAATATCTACAGCAACATAATCTCTACCATATTCGTGGAAGTATTTTAGTTTGTTATAAAGTTTTCAATTTCGTTGACAATTCTGCTACAGTCTCAGTTTTACCAACTTCTCTAATGACTATCAAATAAATGCAGAAATAAAGTACTATGTGCAATTTCAACTTGATCGATTCTCTTCGTGGCATCAAAATCAAGAGCTCAAGACTCATCAAGAGGTGATCTTTGTTTTGAAAGTAAAGATTTCATTTTCTGACTCCAGAAACTAAAGTCTCCTTTACAAGTCCAAATCTCAACTTCTAAGTTGCTACTCCCCATTTAGAAAGATTTTAAACTTGAAAAAAGATTTTATCAAAATTTTAAAAAGTTAGTTTTCAGGTTTTAAAAAATGCAGCAATTTCACTCAGAAAATTTTAATGGTTCACAAAAATTTAAGAATTAAACCACTTGTACAAAACTATTTCATCTGTAAAAATACTAGAATACTCACATGGGGTGGACCCCATGTGAATAAAATATTATTATAAAAAATGGGGCCCACCCCCATGTGTGTGTTATGTTATTTTGGCAGAAAAAAATTTCTGTAATAGTAGCATTGTTCAAAATTTAATTCATGTTCGAAAGATGTTTCAATGAAAAAGTGCACATAAAGTTCCACAGATTCACAAAATACTAATCAGGCAACAGTATTCACAGTATGAGTTGTAGACAAATAAAAAACTTACTATAACACAATTATTATGGGCTGTTAATACTCTAATCGCCAAGATATACTATAATCTTGAAATGAAAAATAAAATAAAAACCAATTCTTAGTCCTCTCATATTCTAGGGTTCTCGCATGAAACCCTAGCAAAAAGGTAGATCTAGGACCGTTTCATTCAAAATGTCCAATTTTTGTAACAAATCCAAAAGAAATTGTTGTATAGGGTTAGAATCTATTACAAGAAGATCGAAGAACATAAGAATAAAATAGAGAATACCAAAATCTGTTTTATGCGTCCCGAAAGAATCAGGTTTAAGCCTTAAAATTTACATGTTTGTGGGTTTTAAACCATCAACAAAAGCCAGTTAACCAGAATTGAAGAAGTTCTCCTTCATATCGAAGGCTCTAATACCACTTGTTGGTATCGAGTTACCAAATTTAAACAAACTTCAACAAAAATTGAAAGAACGCTAAGATTTTCTGCCCTTAGGCCCAGATGTGGATCCAAGAGATCTACTCACCATGTTAAGCATTCACAGAATTGTGGTTAACACTTTAAATCCACTAGCACAATCAAAGTGTACAAAAATATAGGCCAATACATAAAGTATCAAATAAGAAAAGCCCACACACTCCTTTAGAGTATTGCATCAAGAAATCATTAGAAAATAGAGATTACACACAGAAGAAAATGATCAGTTAAGGGAGAAAACGGAAAATAAAAGAAATGATCTCTCTAATGGACCGAATAACCTAACATCAACTGCTACCAGTCATCCACGCGTCGCCATCTCAACATTTCCATTTAATTGAACCAAGGTCTTATAACCCAAAAATGCGAGAATACACAGTGAAGAAGCAGCTGGGTCAGGCCTCAAATATTCCAATCATTGGCCAACCTTGATATCCAAATGTGACACCCAAAAGTGTTAAGCATATGAAGCCAACAAAAACATTCGACGTAATATCATAATTGCCACGGCATCCTAGCTTTCTAGCAACAAAATAACTCACCATATATATGGTGACAATCAAACATTTCAGACAAATATGAAAGTGGTAGCAGCATAATCATTGAAAAATGATAAGTTGTATTGCTGCCTATTTAATCTTAAGTTCCATTGAGATATGCTTTTAAACTGAATTAAAGAACAATGGATGCTAAACTACTGTGAGGCTTGTTCCAAGAAAAGAACAATAGCAAAAGCCAAAAGGATACAAATTCCAATAATTCTAAAAGGAAAAGCAATAAATACATTGTGTAGATATGTATGCATAGTATTTAGTGAATAATCTAACACAAGTGAAAATTTGATTTCATCTATAATCAAGGTTCTAAAATGTGTAATGCATGGCAATACATTTTATTCGAGTATCAAGCATTACAAATATATAAGTACCTATGCGAAGCATATGCATAATTATATGTTTTTAAATTTTAATATTATTTTAAATATTGTGATAAATAAAATAATGCATTATTTGAACTTTATACATATTCTTTAAAAAAACATTGTTCAATATCATAAATGCTACAATTACTTGATAATCAATTTCTACAATTAGATTAAACAGGAATCATAAATCTTATCTAACTCTTTATCGTATTCCAATTAAATCTCTTCTTCTTCATCCAAGTCATCTTTCATATAGATGTTAAGGACCTTCAAAGTTCTGATTAAGTGAACAATACAAAAATGAAAAATGCACCCTCATGCTTCTACAATTCGATGAAGATCTCAACACTCATGAAAGTAGAGAAAGACGGAAGAAAAAGGAGGTTCGGACTCAGTGTAGATACTTTGCAATTCTACGAAAAAATTGTTTTTTATTTTTTAGTTTTTCTAAACATCAAAACCCTTAGGGGTGAACGCGGTTCGTTTTGGGAGGTTTGTACCATATTTTTAACTCAAGCCATTTTACACGGTGTGAAATAACCAAACCATTATTTAAGAAATTGGTTCGATTTTAATATGCAATTTACCTAATGATTGGATATTTTCTCCACCGAAATCATTCTTCACAACAATAGATTGCATGTTTTCACACTCCACAGACCACCATACTCTCAACAAAAAAAGACCTAAAAAAGATAATATTTAGAAGATAAACAAATGCTATAAATTGTTAAAAAAACTGTGGTGCCAATTTTAACAATGTGAAGGTCATGACTCATGAATATATTTACATTTGTTTAACAAGTTACCATATCACAAATGACACATAGGATGCAGTAGTTATTCTCTTTTCTTGGGTAAAATATATAGCAGATATCACAAAGATTGCATGATTAACATTATTTCACAGACAACATACGTAGATGAAATAATACTTACTTCAGCACCCAAAAGGGAATTGAGGTTGTAAACAATTCTTTGGTTAACAACAGCAAGTTTCGTAAACAAAAATTGAACTATTTTTCAAACGGTTTGGTTCGATTTTGTGCGATTTTTTAAAATCGAAATCTAAACAAAATCATTTTGAAATAGTTTGGTTCGGTTTGAGAGAAAAAATCGCGGGTCCACATGGATCCGAACCAACGATTTCAGATCAACGGATTTGGTTTGATTTGTAGTTACATGATTTTTTATGTAGCCCTAAAAACCCTACATATTGCTGTAAATAATTGATTGGCTATGGTGATTTAGGCTAATCTGATATTTGTTAAGCTCAATTTGCTTTTTTTTAAAAAAAAAAAAAGAAGAAGAAGAAATTACAGCATACCAGAGTTTAAAACTTCCCATTTCAAAACTTAGATTTACAAGTTTGTTTTTTCAAAAATCAGATGTTAATTAAAATTTTAATTATATTACAAAATTAAATATACATATCCATCCTACCTAACGTATACCCAACCACCCACACCAAAACCCTAATCATTTTCATCCTCTCAATTTTCCCTCTTTTCTCTCTATCCTACTCTCTTTCCTTTGTCTAGTTGTCGTCGAAAGGCGCCAATGGAGACAACGCCTCTAAACGAGGCGATCCAGAGACAACAACGAGCGTCGTGCTCAGACAACAGCAACAGTGTTCATTCTTGTTACGCATTTTCTATATCATGATTTATGCTGAAAGTGTACGGTGTCAAGTTTTGTAATAAAGTAGTAGAGTTAAGTGTCGAACACACAGGGATTGTAAATTAATTCCAACCAACTACTATAATTATATCAGCATTTACTTTATCTAGAATAATCAAATTTCAATTCAATATTTTTATCCTAAAATAATATGAATATGTAATAATTCAAATGAAATGAAAATAATTTATAGGAGAATTATCAATGCGAGAAAACTTAGGGATTGATTTCACCTCACTATCAACAATCTTTTTCAACTTCTATAGTTACTTCTATCAATTTTTCCTGAGTTCATAGACAAGAATCATAAGTTAAATTCTATTCCCTCTCTCGAGTGCTAAATAGAACTTATTTATATATTTTAATTCCAATATCTCTATTTCGAATTAACGCTATAGAAATTATAAACACGAGATTCTTAAATGGAATAAGCCTCAAAAGAATTATACTTTCTCTCGAAACATATAATTTCCTAGGTTATGTTATTCTTAGATCACGTCTAAATTTTCCTCTCTCGAGTACTGAAATTTAACACATCAAATCATTCAATTATTGATCGGATAATTGAAAGTAATTCACAAGAATTAACACAAGTGAATTAACTATAAAAGAATATAAACACGTCTCAAGTTCAGGTACATCAAACCCTAGATATTGAAATTAGTTCATGACTACTAAAAGCAACGTATTAAATTCTGAATCAAAGAACATGGAGAAGAAAAGAATAAGAAAAAACTGCTTTTCCATTTGAATTCTTCTCAAATTCCTTGTCGTTTAAGCTCTAGATGATTTCTCTCATTTTTCTTGTTTTCTAAACCCTTTTTTCTCCCCTCAATTAGGTCTTTCAGTTTGTATTTATACCCTCTCGAGATGTCAATGCGGATTGGAGCCATGCCGAAAAAATTATTAAAACACAACTTTTCACTTTATCGAGATGCGGCGTCGCAGCGCCCAGGACCGATGTCGTAGGGCTGCGTCTTCATCCTTCTTTCAAACTGGGCGCTGCAACGCCCAGGAGCAAGCACTATGGCGCCTAGCTCTCTGTCCTTCTTTTTATGTGTCTTGGGCGTTGTGGCGCCCAAGTCTCGGTCTTCGTCTCTTTTTTACTTCATTTTTTCTTGTTTTACCTCTTCTTCAAGTCAACTTTTATTATCACACGTGACTCCATCTCAAGCTCCAAAATACGTCATTTTCTCCAATGTATTTAAATTACAAAACAATATGAACAAACACATCAAAACACTCATAAGTGCTCAAGAACAAGCCAAAAATTATGTTTTAAAGGAATTAATTTAATGAGTGATTTACACTCATCAAATAACCCCAAACTTAATTCTTTGCTTGTCATCGGGAAAACACAAAACAATATGCAAGTAAGACTTACAAACACACAAATGAAACACACCACCAAAAGATTCAAATGCATATTTGGCTGTAGCTTTTTGTATGGCTCAGCATTGAAGATTTAATATCGAATTTATGAATCACTTCAAAGTTATAATGCAACAGCAAAATTCTTACCTTTCCAATTCAAAATCAAGTACAGCGATGTGCAATTATAAGTCGATTTAATTCCCGATCCTAAGAGTCAATTATCTCGTTCCTCCGCTCGTGGGATTCACACACCCCCAAGCTTAATTTATTTTCACTCTTTTCCCCGAGGGCGTAATCTAAGATTAGATATTAAGTCACTACTTCTTACTTTATCTTATCTGGGTAGAAATTACTGATTGCAGTTCACACATCAACAAATGAGGATTCTCCTTATTTTTGTTTGCCTCAACCTCTAGGAATAAACTAAGTTACTAACCCTTATCAAATGTTTAATCCTCTAAAACAAGTATTTAAGGCTTAATCAAGGCATGTAGTGCGTCTTATGTTTCATTTACCTGCTTTTTAAGATTAAAAAAAAAAAAATTTAATCCTATGCGCGGATGTCTCTCCCTTAAACTTTCTAAATGACCCATGTAGTGAACTTTAGGCCGATGACTCCCAAATCAGATGACTTTAGGGCATCAGATTTTAAACCATTGCAGGCTCACATTAAGATTATTAATGTTATCCTCATATGGATCTTTTAAAGTAGCTTCACAATAAAAAAAATTTATGCAGTGATTAGTGTAATGCCCTTTATAAAACACTCATTCTCGAGAATTTACCCCTAACTTATGGTTTTCACCAAATCTTCATCCCAGTGGTTTCATACAACCCACACAACTTTATCATACATGGAATCCACATTTATCTCCATATTTCCCTACAATAGCTCAACCACCCAAACATCCTAAATTTGGTTTAAAGGTATGATAATGTTATAGGTTATTTGGATTGCGCTTCTAAGGTTGTTAATTCAACATATATCATTTATGAATCAATTTATTCTTGTCCAATGCCATATTCAATTCTCGTGCATTTATGTTTAAATTTTTAGCGAAGGCAAGGAAGATTTCCACTCAAGCACATAACTTATTCATAATTCACAACTATATCCAATAAAACTATCCAACCCACACAAGCATGTGATTTTTTTTTTTTTTATGTTTTTATTCTTTTACTTTTTATTTTTTTCACACAAGTCACACTAATGCAAATAAATTAAACACATACACAAGTAAATAAACCGTTAGATAACAATTATATTAAAGTAACACCCTCCCAAAAACTTAAATAGCACATTGTCCCCAATGGAAAAAGATATAAAAGGAAAGGGTACCTTAGGGAGAACATCAAACAACCTCGTTGTCATCCGATGGAGCGGGATACTGGAAATAAGATAGAAACAACAGTGGTGGCAGGAATGTAAGATCAGGATACGCTGAAGCTATGACCGCAATGCAAGCGTTCTGATATTGAAATTGGGCATAAATGGATGACTGCAACTAATTCACTTGCCCCTGCATTTCGTCCTGCCAATGAGTCATACGAAAGTCCATTGCCTCAAGCCACCGAAGTATGTCCCCTATAGCATCACCAGCTTGAGGAGGTGGTGGGGATAGTGGTTCCTGATAAGAGAACTGAAAGGAGCTGGGTCTGTCCAGAGGCCCCGCGAGCTTGCCCTGAAAATCCCTCGTGAGTGCTGGTCGAGGGTGTAACACTTCTTCAGATTCACGTGTGGTAACATCCCCCAAATATACACAGATCATGGATTAAGAAAGGGTGTCCCAAGCTCCCAGCAGCGGACCCGGCTAAGATACTCCCAACGTCGATAGAGTATCCCTCCTGAATTGCATAATTCAATATAGCACGTTCCTTCGTCACCTCACTAAGGTTGCTACTCGGAATCATTTTGGTGGAGATGAAATGATGCCAAACTTTACAATTACTCGTCAGGTCGGAGCGGGGAAATTAGTCACCCCACTTGCATTATGTTTCCATTCGGTACCGTCGTGGGTAAGCATCTGAAGTAATACGGCTGGGTCAACCCCCTCATCCTACAACCTTGAGTAATCATCATCTAGAATATCCCGGGTATGATAGAAGGAATTTATGGAACCACTATCAAAACGGATCCAGTGACCCCGAACAAACACCTTGAAGTTCTCGTTCTCCTTCGCATTTAAATAAAACTCTTTCACCAAAGGAATGGAAGCCATCCCGGGTTGCAAAGCAAAAGTGTCCCATCCTAGACTTTGTATTTTCTCGAGCAATAAATGTTCAAAACCACGCTCTGAAATGCAATTTTGATGCATCACTATCTGTTTAAAATGTTCTTCCGCCTCAGGGGCTCACAAAACGCGGTCGATCATAAGAAGTGGTAGACAAGGATGTCGTGGTTTTAGATTTCTTCCGGGGAGGCATGATATAAAAATCCACAATAGCGTTCAATAATACCAAAGGCAAGCTGAAGTAAACCGCCCAATTCAAGCCAAGATATCCCCATCTACCAAGTTGGACAACATTGAACACCTGATTCCAAACTATAATCCAATAACCCGATGAAAGCACCGCAATAGTACACAAAAAGTCACTCTAGCAATTTCTCAAACACCTTGCCTTGTAAGCACTACCCCTACTAAACATCAAACACCAAACCCTCAATTCACCAAAAACAAATGACAACACACCCTCAAACATCCAAGGACTTAACTCAAATTCACCAACAAATGTGCAAGAACCGGCCATGGAGGGAAAAAAAAGAGAAGAGATGATTAATGGGGATAGGGAAAGGGAATATAGAGAATAGAAAAAGAAAAAAAAAATATAAAGAGGGAGAAAAATGGGGCTCCCCCCCCATCCCACCCCACCCCACCCCACCCCCCTTTTTTGTGAAATACGGGCGCCGCGGCATCCAACTCTATGTAAAAAATTAAATTTTTTTTATTAAAAAAAGGGCGCAGCAGCGTCCAAAATGGGCGCCGCAGCGCCTATCTCACTGTAAAAAAAAAGTTCGCAAATTTTTTTTACCTGCACGCTCCACCGTGGCCCTTCCCCACTTGAGAATATACCTAAAAAACACATATACACGTTACTAACTTAACCAAAATGGAAAAATCTTAAGAATTGAAAACTAAAACAAAGGTATAGAATTTGGGTTGCCTCCTAAGAAGTACTTCTTTAACGTCATTAGCTTGACGAAGATGTAGATCTAAGTTGACTCTCTAAGGGAAATTTCTTCCACATGTCGATATTCTTCGCCGTAATAATGTTTGAGTGGTTGACCGTTCGCCTTAAATATGGTTCCATCCTTACTTATTAATTCCATTAAACCAAAGGGAAACACCTTATGTACTACAAATGGTCCCGTAGCAAATATAATCCCGGCTTTCAGTAGCTTGAGTATCTCTGCTTTCACCACTTATTTCATAGTTGGATTTAGTCTCTTTTGATGTTCAATAGACGGCTTGTAAGAGTCTTCCATGAGGATTTTGTACATGCAAACTGTAGGACTTATCCCCTTGATATCAGATATAGACCAACCCAAAGTAGTTTTGTGTTCTCTTAACATCTTTATTAGCTTATCATCTTCATCCTTGGTCAGTAAAGAAGAAATGATCACTGGAGTTGTAGAGTTTCTCCCTAAAAATGCATATCAAAGGTGCTCTGGAAGTTGCTTCAGTTCAAATTTACTGTTTTCATTACCCTTATTGTCATGTGACCCCATTGCATGTTGTATGTCTTCAATCTGTGGAGGATTACCTTCAATTGGTGACGATTGAAGAGCCAATTTGCAATCAACTAAGTCCTTGCTTCCTGCATAACCTCCAGAAGTGCCAATATCATCCGTTGTTGCACTAAACATCATACAATGCTCCAAGGGGTCTTCAATGAATACTTTCTCTTCCTTCACGACAGAATCAATGAAGTCAAGTCTATGGCAAGTATCGGTGTCATCTGAAAATCTCATTGCTTGGTAGATATTGAACATCAGTTCTTCTTCATTACTCTCAAAGTCAGCCGCCCGTCTTGTACATCGATTAAAGCTCTTCTAGTTGCTAGGAATGGCCTACCCAGAATCAATGGAATCTCCTAATCTTCTTCCATATCCAATACCACGAAGTCATCTGAGAAGATGAATTTATCAACTTTTACTAAAACGTCCTCAATAATTCTTCATAGGTATGTGGGGGACTTGTCAGCTAGTTGTAAGGTAACCGTTATTGGTTTTACCTCCCCAAGGCCTAACTTCTTGAATACTAATAATGGCATCAAGTTGATGCTTGCTCTAAGATCGCAAAGGGTTTATCAAAAGGAGAGCCTCCAATGGTGCATGGAATAGTGAAGCTGCCTGGATCTTTTCTTTTTTGAGGGAGCTTCTTTTGGAGAATAGCGCTACATTCTTCTGTCAACTTCACCGTCTCATATTCTTCCAGTTTTCTTTTCTTCGATATTACCTCTTTCATGAACTTAGCGTAGTTTGGCATCTGTTCTAATGCATCTGCAAATGGGATATTAATATGAATTTTCTTGAAAATATCCAAGAACTTGGCAAATTGTACATCAAATTTCTTCTTCTGGAATCTCTGTGGAAATAGAAGTGTTGGCTTGATGATTGGTGGGCTATCAGGGAAAGTTATAGAGTTAGGCTTGTAATTCTGCTTTAATTAGTTGACCTAATTTTCTTACTCTGCAACTGTTTGTATTTCGCTATGGTCAGGTATAGAGGTTGATAACACTATAGTCGTGTTCTCTCCAACTTCCTTGCCACTCTTCAAGTTAATAGCTTTGTAGTGTTCTTTTGGATTCACCTCTGTATCATTTGGAAACTTCCCATGTTGTCAAAATTTCATTGATGTAGCCAACTGACCAATCTGAACTTTAAGATTCTTCATTGTAGCTCCCATATTGGTCACGTAAGTCTCAATATTATCCAAGTGTGATTCATCTTTGCTGAACCGCGATCTTATCTCAGAAATAAAAGTTCCCAGGAGATCTTCTAGAGATGTTTTCCCTTCTGAGTGTTGAGTGTTGAAATTGGGAGGAGGTTGAAGTACATTCTTGTTATTTCCATAGGATAAATTCTCATGATTCTGAAGCCCTAGATGGTAGTGATTAGAAGAGTAGTTTTCTCTCTGGTTGTAATTCCTGCTATTGACATACTGAGCCTACTCATTCGCTATGTCTGTCTCCTGATGTGCTACGGAAGCAGCTATAATCGAATCAGACTTCTGTTGATTACTCTGAGTGGTAAGTATAGCTATCTGATTAGTAAGTGTTGAAACCTGGGCTGTTAGTGCGGTAATAGGATCCACTTCATGTAGACCCGCTACTCTCTTTATGCTTGATCTCTCACTCAGCCGTTGGTAACTGTTTGCAGCTATGTCATCCAATAGAGCATATGCAGCATCTGCTGTTTTAGCCATTAGTATACCTCCTGCAGCTGCGTCCACTATGGTTCTTGTTTGCCCATTTAACCCATTATAGAATATCTCAATCGGCATCCAATTCTGAAAACTATGTTGAGGACATCTTCTAAGCATGTCTTTGAATCTCTCCCACGCTTCATAAAATGGCTCGAAGTCAATTTGTCTGAATTGACCAATTTCGCTCCGAAGTTGAGCTGATTTGGAAGGTAAAAAGTACTTCGTGACGAATTTATGAGCTACTTCAGCCCCATGTAGTGATAGAACCATATGATAGTGATCAGAAAGTCTTGGCTTTATCTCTCAAGGAGAAGGAGAAAAGCCAAAGTTTAATTGCCTCTTCAGTAACTCCATTCATTTTCACTGTATCACAAATTTCTAGAAAAGAGCCCAGATAGGCATTTGGGTCTTCTATCTGAGCTTTCCCAAACTGATTCTGCTGTATCATGTGTATTAATCCTAGCTTAAGTTCAAAATTATTTGCAGCAATAGCCAGGTGCACAATACCAGAATAGTTGTCATTGACCACTAGCCTGGTGTAGTCTCGAATAGCCCGTTTTTGGTTATTTTCATTAGCTACTCTTGCTTCTTGTTCGGCCATTGCTTCACGTTCATTTTTCTGTATACCCCTGAGAAAGCGGATGTGTGTTCTAATTCAGGATCAACATGTAATAATTCAAGATTCCTAGCTTTTCGCATACACAACCGAAAATAAGAACCCAAGAACTATTACAGATGGAGAAGAATTATGTGAAAATAATAAAAATTAAATTAAATAATCTAAATTAAAGTAAAAGCTAATTTGTAATAATATCAATAGAAATCAAATGAAAAATAATCCCCGGCAACGGCGCCAAAAACTTGTCACGTGTTTTCTATACCGTGATTTATGCCGCAAGTGTACGGTGTCAAATTTTGTAATATAGTAGTAGAGTTAAGTGCGAACCCACATAGATTGTAATTTAATTTTTACCAAGTACTATAATTATATCAGTCTTTACTTTATCTAGAAGAATCAAATTTCAATTAAATGTTTTTATCCTAAAACAATATGAATGTGTAATAATTCAAATGAAATGAAAACAATTTATAGGAGATTATCAATGCGAGAAAACCTATGGAATGATTTTACCTCACTATCAACAATATTTTTCAACTTCTATAGTTACTTCTATCATTTTTTTCCTCAATTAATATACAAGAATCATAAGTTAAATTATATTCCCTCTCTCGAGTGCTAAATAGAACTTATTTCCATATTTTAATTCCAATATCTCTATTTCAAATTAACGCTATAGAAATTATAAACACATGATTCTTAAATGGAATAAGCCTCAAATGAATGATACTTTCTCTCGAAACCTATAATTTCCTAAGTTATATTATTCTTAGATCATGCCTAAGTTTCCTTCTCTTGAGTACCGAAATTTAACACATCAAATCATTCAATTATTGATCAGGTAATTGCAAGCAATTCGCAAGAATTAACACAAACGAATTAATGGAAAAATCAAATGAATTAACTATAAAAGAATCCAAACATATCTCAAGTTCAGGTACATCAAACCCTAGATATTGAAATTAGGTCATAACTACTAAAAACAACATATTAAATTCTAAATCAAAGAACATGGAGAAGAAAATAATAAGAAAAAATGTTTTGCTGCTTGAATTATTCTCCAATTCCTTGTCGTTTGTGCTCTAGATGATTTCTCACTTTCCTTCTCTTCTAAGCCCTTTTTTCTCTCCTCAATTAGGTCTTTCAGTTTGTATTTATACCCTCTCAAGATGTCAACACGGATTCGAGCCAGGCAGAAAAAATTATAAAAACACAACTTTTCACTTTCTCAGGGCGCGGCGCTGTCTTCTGTCCTTCTTCCGAGCTAGGCGTTCCACTCTGTCCTTTTTTTCTGTGTCTTGGGCGCTATGGGGCCCAAGTCTCGATCTTCGACTCTTTTTTACTTCATTTTTTCTTGTTTCACCTCCTCTTCAAGTCCACTTTTATAATCATACTTGACTCCATCTCAAGCTCCAAAATACGTCATTTTCTCCAATATATTTAAACTACAAAACAACATGAACAAACACATCAAAATGCTCATAAGTGTTCAAGAACAGGTCGAAAACTATGTATTAAAGGTATTAATTTAATGAGTAATTTACACTCGTCAATTCTCGTCGAACGCCCCAACAACAACAATGGCAAGAGCTTATCTATCCCACCTACTTTCTACTGGTTCTGGATCTGAGTTGCTAGCTTTCATCCTCGTCGAGTGGCGTTCTGGTTCTGGTACTGGCGTTGTGGTTCTAGTTATGGTGGTGGTGGTGGCGGTTGAGGTAGTTGTGGTAATGAAGGTTATGGGATGCTGGCGATTTTGGATCTAATTTGTTGGTGGTTTTGTTGGATTGGTGGTGGCTGTGATTTTTGTTGGTGGCGATGGTGGTGGATCGACGATTAGGGTGGTTTTGTTAGATCTGGCGGTGGATCTGGTGGTGGCAGTGTGATTTTGTAATTGAAAATGGTGGTTTGTTGGTGGTTGTGGTGTTGAGGTAGTGTAGGTTTTGAAGTTGAAAATGGTAGTTTGGTGGTGGTAGCGGCGAGATGGCGATGCTTTCGGTTGGTGCCATGGTGGATTGAGGTTGGGTGGGGTACGTGGTGGGATTAAGAGTATTTTTGACCAATTATTAGATATTTTGTGATCAATAAAGAATATGTGACCGATAACTTATATTCAATAAATAATATGTGACTTAAAAACTTGAGTTGCAACTTATAAAATTTGTGATTTATGATCGATAAATAAATTGTGATCTAAATTTTTTTTTTTTTAATGATGAATAAATTGTGACCTATAAAAAATTTTATTCATGATCGAGAAATAATTTTTGACCTATAAAAATTTTTATTCGTGATCATGAAATAATTTGTGACCAATTAATTCAATAATTTGTGACCAAATAATATAGCATTGTTATTAATATATTTTTTAGTTACTTATTTCATAAATAAAATTTATTTAATATCTGGTTTTTGAAGTTTTAAACATTGTTTATTAATTTTAAAATAAGTCATACTTAATTTCTTAGATATTAAATTTTCCCTTTTTTAAGTTATAGAATGGGCTGGACTTTGCTAGGTAAATTTGGACATAATCTGTAGCACAAATATATATATATATATATGCATTTTGGTGTTTAAGCGTGCATATGTGGTCAACAAAATGGATTGATCATATTATCAAACGCATACCCTACCATATGAGAGACGTTTCGAAATCGCCTTGTGCATATTGAACACTAGTTTTGCTTCCAGAGTTTTATTTTCGGAGATACCTTTATCAATATAGATCCATGTACTTAAATTTAAAACTTAAAATTAAAAATCGAACTTCCAACCATTGCCTTGTTGTTTAAATGACTTTTGGTTCGAAAATACAGCCTACCTTCAAAAATAAATTATATAAACACTTCCCAAATAAGCTTGTAATCTCGTAGCATTGAGACTCAATTCTAGTTGAAAGATTAAAAATAAAAAATAAAGTCCCACGTCAATTGACTCTTTTTGTATCCATTTTAAGGGTCCGTTTGATTGCGAGAATGAAATTTGCGTGGAAAAAAAATAAATTTCAGATAATTGAATTGTCTAGAATTTGTTTTACAGAAAATTCTTAATTAATTGTGTTTGATTTGTATAATTTCCCACCTGAAAAATATTGAAATTTTTTATCTTTTGGTGTTTATTTGATTTTGTTTTTCATGCAAATTATCCATTAAAGAGATTAATTTATTACAATTGGGGATAAAATTTGTTTCAATTGCCAAAAAAAAAACTGCCTAGAAAAGCTTTTCTCATTAAACTCATGGGAAAAGTTTTTCCTCAAAAATCAAGAAAATGTGAAAAATCAATTTTATGAAAAATTTATTCAATCAAACA
>CAIGRN010155674.1:0-46375 GCA_903798345.1 Fraxinus anomala
ATTGCAATGAACATGCTTATAATTAGACAAAAAAAAGAAAATTATTACCAATTAATTATAATTACGGTTTTCAGTACACAGTACAAAACGTTTGACAGCGAAATCACATCAAAAACACTATCTTTCTCAAAGACCTAAAAAGAAGCTGCAATGAATGCAGCACTGACTCAGTGGGGCCCCACTGAAACTTGGCTGTCAAAGGCTGAGTACGTAGAGTTCAGCGGGTCAGCGGCTCACTTTTTTTGAGTCGCAGGCTAGTTTCTCCCCTAGGCTGCCACCTTTTTCAAGCATCGGAATACGGCGCCGTTTGTAGTACAGATATTCAATTCAACCTCACGGATTGTTGGGTATAAAGGAGATTATTTAATTGTTATTTTTAGTTATGAATATACGATTGATTCAATTTTAAATTATTTATAAATTTATATACAANTTTGGTTGTGTGTAATATTATTTTATTAAAAATTGTATTGTTAAAAATGAAAGAAAAAAAATGTATTTTGAAAAAAAAATGAGGATCGAACAAATTGTTCAGTTTGAATCTAACAAATTTTCAATTGAACTACCTATTATGGGTGAACCGCCTAGTTCTTAGTACGAATCATGAACTGGTTTGTTCTTGACTTATTTCTATGATTCCAAATTTTAGGGCCGTTTATACAAATCAAATTGATTATCAATTTCTCATTGAATTGACTAGTTCGATCCGATTTTAATAAGTCGTGACCTATTTAGTACGACGAACATTTAGCTAGAAAAATCTATTCGAAAGTATCTTTGAGAAATAAAAATAAAAATTTATTGTTTCCAAAATACGATTTAGCTCCTATTTGAGCTCCATTATTTGCCCAAAATACATCTTGAAATAGTATTTCACTGGAGAATTGGTGGTTAAAAAAAAAATTTGAGTTTGTATTTAATATTATTTCATTAAAAATTTGTGTTTAAAAATAATAGAGAAAATATATTTTGAAAATAATGAAACCAAACAAGACTTAACAACAAAGTAAGTAGGATAACTGTGTGCACGATAGGAATATTCGTTGATATTCATATAGGAATTGATTTATGATTATAAAAAAGAACTGATTACTTTAATATGAAAATTCTAAATTGATTAAAGAAGCTTTATACGAAGCCCTTTGTTTCATTGTTCCCTGCAGAACTGTCTTCCCTGGATTCTCAACCCTTTTGTTCATCACTTTCTTAATCTGCCCGCGTACTTGTTTTGTTCATATTCTAGTGCCCTTTTGTGAGACACTATTGTACGTTTTCATGCCTACAATAAATACTCTTTTATTGAATGTTCATTTGTCGACTTCTCGACAACATTTGGCAAATGTTAGTGGTGTGGTTGAACTTTACTCATGCTTAGGATGTATTGAGAGCATTAAACACGAGATCGTGAAAGAAAATTGTTATATCGCCACTATACGTGGACATCATGTGTAAACCAAGAATAAGGGCATCGAGTAGGGCCATAGCACAAGCGCTTTGCGAGAATCGAAGTGCCTCATAGTAACATAAGAGCACTTCACTTGGTTTGAAAAGTGCTTCGATGAGAACCAATAGTACAGAAAGAAGAACTTGTAGAAACGACTCACTCTTAAACAAATATAAGAAGAACCGAACCCTAAACTTGACAGTTTTACTATTTTAAGAAGAATTTGTTTCTCTCTATCATTGACGGTGATTATGATGCTTACAGCAAGGTCCCACAATATCTTTTTAAGAATCATACAGATCATCTAACAAACTTTATCGTTCGATACAAAACTTTTCTTGATTAGAGGACCAGAGATATAATCGAATATTTCCGTAATAACGTATAAAATGATCCTCTAGCACGTGCAATAACAATTATAAGAAAAACATAACAAATATGATAAAGATAGATCTTGTGATTGGTTGACCATCGACACTTGTCTAAAATGTTAGAAATACACCAAATAAAATGTATGCAATATTCAAACTCTAATAATAACTCTCCTCGTTCATTTCCCTACCCTCAAATATTTTTTGGCAACTAATTTGATCATTGGTGTAGACCATCTCTTGGAAAGAATGTCTTTACATGCTAATATGTTTTTTAAGTGTGCAAGTGATGCATACGTAGATGAAAATGTGATAAAGATGTGTTCTCGGTTAGGTCATTTAAACTTGAATGCCAACAAAAATGAGAGGAGAATGGTTTGTGAGATATCTATGCATTTGACTATTGCTGAATTTAGGAGTTGTTTTCCATATTTGAGCGTTAAAACTATAAAAATAGACAAATCAATAAAATAAATTACTACAATATATAGGAACTTAATCTTTAGAATAGTCAAATTGGCAACGATATTAGAGTTGACAAAAGTGAAAATTTGAATATTCTCTAGTTTCGCTTATTAAAATAAAAACACGATAAAAATATAAAAATAAATTTCTCCGTGGCACTTTTTCAACAACTTGATTTTGAAGTAAATTTGAAATATATAAAATAAATTTGATTTGTATGTGAATGACATATTGATCAACCTATCCACAATTTGATTTGTTCGAGCTCCATTTTATTGTAAGAATTCATTTTGAAATATTATTTTATTGAAAATTATGTGATTAAAAAGAAAAGAGAAATATATTTTTTGAAAATAATGGGATCAATGGCTTAGCACATTTCATTTCTTGAAAATAAAACCACATTAATAAAATTCAGAATGGACATTGGAAAAAGGGTAGTTCAACTGCAGGTTCATTTGGAAATATAACCATTATCATACTATAATTAGCATAGAGTGAAACCCTAAGTTAAAAACATTCTGAAACCTGGAAAAAATCTTTATTAATGTACAAAATATATTTCCCCACAAGTTCCAGAATATTATGCTCTGACCCCCAATATTCCTTTTCTATACAAATAGCAGTCACTAAATTGAGTCGCCAGAATGATACCATATACATAATTGTGAAAACTTGATGACCAAAATCTTCTGCACTGATTCACAACACAAGCATGCTATGGGTAAATAAATTTTCCTTGTCAAACAAGGAAATTGCGTTTAATTTTACCTTCGCACCCAATATATTTACCTTCGGACTCTTTGCATTTGACTATTTGTCGTCACGCAAACGTAAAAAGGGAGTGGAAATAGTAATTTTCCTCTAATGTGAAGAGAAAAAATAATTCCAGAGAAAGGGTGGTGGAAATAGTAATTTTCCTCTATGCTCAAACAAACCAGCCAATCCTTTGTTCCCTTTCAGAATCAAGCACGCCCCACTTCTCTTTCCCACGCGCATTAACTTCAAATAAGACACACGACAACATAAGAAACCGTGCACTAACTCGTGTGTTCATATAACATGCTATCTGAAGCCGCCAGGTTCGAATACGCGCGTAGTTTAGTGAGTGATTTGGAAATTGCAGAAAGTTGCTCTAACTCCGGGAAACGGAAGTACGAGTGACGGCCGCTGGCAAAAGAAAAAGTCCATTTTTTCCACAGTTACTGCTTAACATTTTTTTTTTCTATGTATATATAAAGTAGAGAAAAATTATACAAATACTAATAAAATTATTTTATTGATGGACATTATTAAAAATGAGTTTGAAGAAAAGTTATTTTGAAAAAATTTAAATCAAACAAGGCTAAATTATAATTAAGTGGATCACTTTCACATTTTTATAATCCATATCTTGCTGTCACCTAATATCTATACATTTTCGTAAACAAGCACGATATTTATTTTTAATGTTGATTATCACTTAAGTTCAATAATGTAATAGATTAAGGGCATGTTTGGTACAAATTAAAATCAAATTTTAAACTATGTCTAAATCAAACAATCAATATTAACATCAACCATACATTTCAAAAATTTCTATCAAAAACTACTAAAAATCTAATTTTAATCTCTACCAAACACCCCCTAAGAGTATCTCAAAGAGACTCTTTAAACATGAGATGTTCTCTATTTTAAAGAGTCAACATTTAAAATCATGCTCCAAAAGATTCTTTAAATTAATCTCTATAATTAAATGCATTCAAAGTGTTTCAATTTTCAGTGTATGAAATCAATAAAATAATCTAAATAAAAACTAATTAAAATAAAAGATAAAGAAAAATAATAAATATTTTTTGGGAGTAATAAAATTAAATGTTAAATATAAAGAACTTGTTGGAGTACTTCAAATTTTTAACTTTTTAAATTTATAGATGCTTTCCAAATGATAGAATATGCTCTTTAAAAATAGAGTATATTGGATATGCTCTAATAATAAAAGAATAATGAAATTTATCATTATGATGATAGAACGTTTGTGATGTAACAACTCATTATCCCTCATATTTCTCTCACTCTCTCTTTTATAAAAATTGAACTACTCAATTTCATTATTCCGTATAAATTATTATATCATCGATATTCCATTATTATAATGATAAATAGTATTATTCTTAAAAAAAATGCATTTCAAACAATGCACAGTGACATAAAAATGGTGGAATCAATAGTGAAGATTAATTACAGTGTTCTAGTAGGGAAGGGCATTTTTGTGTGACACATATCTTACTGTCACTCATTATTTATACATATTATAAGACTCACAATTAAGAAGTCCTTAAAAGTACTATCAAACAAGCACAATATTCATCTTGGGACCATACTCATTCTATCTAATAGACTAATTCGAAAGATGCATTTCAAAAAATGTGACGTGGCCTCGAAAATGAATATAGCATCAGTAGTGACAATGAATAACATTATTCTAGCAGGGATCTACCATTGTCGTAGGACCCTGGCTTAAAAGTCCTTAAAATAACTACCAAACAAGCACGATGTTCATACTTAATAATAATTATCACGTGAGACCACTATCACGTTAGCTAATAGACCAAAACTCACGTTATTTAATAATAGAGAACTGAATTGGTTACCGAACTTAGCCTCTATTCGATACATATTTTTTAAAACTCATTTTCCTCACACTCATTTCCAATTATACGATTCTCCAAATAAAATATTTTTGCGTATAGATCTATTAAATTCCCATTGTTTTTAACCATACAATCTTCAAAAAGTTCACTTTTTAACTAAATATATCCTAAAAAAACATTATATCAAGTAAATCATTATTTGCACGACCAAAGTTTTATTTCAAAATTATTTTCCTTATTATCCCAATATGAAAATAATAATCAAAATTAGTTATGTAAAACCCTAAAAGATGACGCAAAGGAGCGGTGCTTCATCTCCCTAGGGGGGCAATAAGCTCAAGATCAATATTGATGTTACACTTTGCAATGAAGCAAGGATTATTGACATTGGGGCTATTATTCGAAACCATGAAAGGATAGTCGTGACAACTTTTAAATCGATGACGATTTTACTTTTTGTCGGAAGAGACTGAAGTTCTCTATTAAGTAAGGGATTGAAATTTGCATAAAAATGTGTGTATTAGTTCAGATGTAATCGAATGTGGTCTACTTATTATTTATGATCTTAAAATTCAATCGCAATCTTTCAGTTAACGAAATTATTATTTTGGATCATTTACATGGGAAATGAGTTGTAACTCGTGTCGCTCGCTATATATTTCATTTGTGATCCAGTATCAATCATTGTTCACCCCTTCGATATGATTCTTATCGAAATGAGATTGAACTATACTACGTCATCCACTGGGGTCACATAAGTAACTTTGACTGAAAATTTTAATTAATTTTCCAAACATATGTCTAATTTGTGGGTATATTTCTCTATCATCATACCACACAATGGTGCAGGTTCTGAGTGTGTACTTTAATGGAGAGAGAGCCGTTGATAACATTAAACACACTCTCTTTCGTCTCACACTCTTATTGCTGCTCTGCCTTATGGTTCACGCCAAACGCCTGCTGTTCACTATCTCCCTCTCTACATAAACGCACATTCATAGTTACACTTACACAGACTTGGTATCTTATCTGTCACAAACATTCATGAGAGAGAGATGAACTCTGCTCTGCTGCTATTCACTACTCTTATCTTCTTCATTCTTGTTTCTCTCCAGTGATTTGCTGCCTCTGGAATTGTGCTACATTTCTTCATTTTTCTTCTCTTCTTCTCTCGATTCCTTGCATTTTGCCCTGTTTGACGTTGGATTGGAGGAGACAACATTGTTGGTTTTCGAAAAGAACAAGAAAATGAAGCTGGCATTGTTCTTTGTAATGGTGGTGTTTTTGCTTTTGTTACCTCTCGCTTCACCTCTCAGCGATGAAGGTTCATCTCTCTCTGCCCATAAATGCAAGTGTCTGTGTTCGTGAGTTTTTTGTTCTTTGTGTGGTTCTTGACCTTCAAATCACAAAGAATCTTTAGAATGTTCTGGGACTACGTTTCATTATACATATATTCTTTTCACTATTTTTATAAAATCTCTTTTCAATCAGAGATAGCTGAATGAAATTTTAATCTTTATTTGTATTTTCTAGTCTTATTCTAATTATTTTTAAGAATGTATGCATGTCTCTGCAACTGTGTAACAGTGTTACGCTATTGATTATGATTATAATCTGTAATTCATTTTTTATGGGTTTCATATATTTAAATAGGAATTTTTCCAAGGGCCAATTTTTTCGGCTCGGAAAAACGGTTATATGTATTTTTCATTCAAAATCTTTTTTTATTCTTTTTGAAAAGTGTAAACAAAGTCTCATTTCTCCTAGTAAAGAAAAAATTGTATATTTTTTTTGTTTGTTTTTGTAATTTCATCTGTGATGTACATTTGAGTAAAAAAATGGACTGCAACTTAGTTGATTTGGAGTATTAATTGATTTTGATAATAGGCAAAGCATTAATGTCCATCAAAGCATCATTGAGCAACGTGGCTAATGTGCTGCTGGATTGGGATGACGTTCATAACGACGATTTTTGTTCATGGCGAGGCGTAACTTGTAGCAATTTCAGCACTTCTGTTGCTGCGCTGTATGTATTTTGCCCTCACCTTAATATTGAGCGCGCACTCGCATCTGACTAATTTTAACTTTCGTGCTCCTTTTTGGTTGTAGAAATTTATCGAGCCTGAATTTGGGGGGAGAAATTTCGCCAGCCATTAGAGATTTGAAGAATCTGCAATCTCTGTATGTTTTCTGCTAAAAATCTCTTTTATTTAGTTTTTTTCTAGTAGTTCCGTAAATAGATGTTAGATGTTAGGGAAAAATCTCCTAGATCAAAACACTGACCGAATTGGTGCTTGATTATGTAATAATGTTTGGTAAACTCTGTGAATGCATCTTGTTAACTTTTGCTTCCTTTATTTTGTATTTGGGGGCTTGACAGCCATGCGTATTTAACTCGAGAACCACAAGAAAATTAAACTTGGGGGTATTTACAAAGAGTATTATCTGTACATGTTTTTTGATACTAGTCCAGTCAGGATTAAAAACGCAATGCAATCTGTCCAATTTTGATAATCCTCTGATTTTTAAGATTCTGTAAGTAACACCGTGAGTGCAGCCTAAGGCTTCAAAGGTATTCATTATTCAAAAATCTCTTGATGTTGTGATTCTTACAAAAATGAAATATGTATATTTGTAGTGACCTCCAGGGAAACAATTTAACTGGTCAAATTCCAGATGAGATTGGTTACTGTGTCTATCTGATGCATTTGTAAGAATCCCTTTATCTCTTCATTTTACAATTTTATAACTTTTGAAATCTAAATGTTGTATGATAATTTTTTACTCATTTTAATTATTGCTATATATGTTTCAGGGATTTATCAAATAACATGTTGTATGGAGACATACCCTTCTCAATCTCTAAGCTTAAGCAACTTGATTTCTTGTAAGTTATGTTTTTTGATGCATTATTAATCTTTTTGTCGAATAGACTTTAGTTCAAGACTTGAAGTTTTGAGTAAATCATCTCAAACAGGAACTTGAAGAATAATCAGTTCACTGGTCCAATTCCTTCTACGCTCACACAGATTCCTAACCTTAAAACTCTGTAAGTGACCTTGTCTTTCGCCTGGAGACTCTTTATTTTGTTTCTGACATTTCTTCAAGTTAACGATCTCTTGTTTCTTGTAATTCCAATTTCTCTTCGTTGGTATATTTCTCTAGTGATCTTGCTCAAAACCAGCTTACGGGTGAGATACCAAGATTGATATACTGGAATGAAGTACTTCAGTATCTGTAAGTAAAAAACAATTGTGCTTTATAGCTATCATCTTTGTTTAGTTCGTCTATGAATATGAATTATCTTCCTTTCCAATGTAGCTTGTCGTGATGTGTAAATATTCATCATTTTGTCGCATGTTTGAAACAGTGGTTTGCGCGGAAATTCATTAACGGGATCATTGTCCCCTGATATGTGCCAGCTCACTGGGCTGTGGTTCTTGTACGTATCTTCCCTGTTTCTTTATGGATCTAATCTTTTTCATATGGGAATTTTGCTAAGTTTAGTCTTAACTTACTTTCTAGAGACGAAGCTTCTAAAATTTGCCAAACGTGCTTTATACCTTTTACTGCGACTTTATATTCGTCTGTTTTGCAGTGATGTAAGGGGTAACAACCTGACCGGAACTATCCCAGACAACATTGGTAACTGTACAAGCTTTGAGATCTTGTAAGTTCTTGTCCTGTATTACTGTTGTATCAAATTTTGCCATTAAAGCATTAAGATTCTGAAAAATCTATTCATTCAGGGATATCTCCTACAATCAGATCACTGGAGAGATTCCTTACAATATAGGGTTTCTACAAGTGGCTACTCTGTAAGTTAAATTCCTCTTGATTGTACTTCTGCACGAGGATGTCGCAACGATTCTACAAAATGCGAAATCTTCTGTGCTATCAATATATTTAAGTATTTCAAATCTATCCACCTATAAATCTATTCATGCTCCGTTGTAAGATCTATGTATGCAAATGGTTTGTTTCTGGACAGGTCTCTGCAAGGAAATCGGCTAACTGGAAAGATTCCAGAGGTGATAGGTTTAATGCAAGCCCTTGCTGTACTGTAAGTATGCACGTTATTCATAGAATTTTTTTTGATAATTAAGATTATTTTGGTAAGTTTTCGGTTACAATCTTGAAATCTTACACATAATCTTGCACTTATTCAGGGATTTAAGTGAAAATGAACTAGTTGGACCAATACCCGCAATTTTAGGCAATTTGTCTTACACCGGAAAGCTGTGAGTTCAAGGCTTGTTTTGGTTATGATTCAAGTTTCTTGTCTCTGTTAATGTGGGCATAATAATATTGTGTATGTTAGGTATCTTCATGGGAACAAGCTTACCGGAAGAATACCACCTGAGCTGGGAAATATGACAAAACTGAGCTATTTGTGAGCTATTTCTTGATGCAACTTTTTGAATTTTCGGTTTTTGTTTTTACCTTGTGTCTTTGGCTGCTGACCAAGCTCATTTGCAGGCAACTAAATGAGAATCAATTGAATGGTGTAATTCCTGCTGAACTTGGGCAATTGGAACAACTTTTTGAGTTGTAAGTCCTCTTCTTTTTATTGATGTACATTTTGGTGCCCTTAAACTACCACCGGGTTCAAGATTTGATATCATCTTCCAGAAATCTTGCAAATAACAATCTTGAAGGGCCCATTCCTGATAACATCAGTTCTTGCACAGCATTAAATCAATTGTAAGATCTCTCGTTTATTTTCACAACGCATCTCTGTGTTTCACATATTTAACTTGTGATGGATTTTGACCTGGGGTCTTTTCTGCTTTATTTTCCGTTCATTTAGGAATGTACATGGTAATCGCTTAAATGGTTCAATTCCATCTGGACTGAAACATCTAGAGAGCCTCACGTATTTGTATGTTCTTTTCATGATTACTTGATAATGTTGATATCTAAACTTTTACTTCTTATCATTGAGAAGATCTATAACTTAATCCACAGGAATCTTTCATCCAACCAGTTTATGGGCAGCATACCAGTCGAGCTGGGGCATATCATCAATCTTGACACATTGTGAGTTTGAAGATTAAATGTTATCATTATACATACCACAGGCAAATCTCTTTTGTGACAGTTTTTATTTCTTCTTTAGGGATCTATCAAGCAATGGTTTTACTGGACAAATTCCTGCTTCTGTTGGAGATTTGGAGCATCTTCTAACACTGTAAGACATGAATATTCTTAGAACGCAACATTGTGCATTGATTTTGTGATGTATGTGATTTTTCTAAGTGTGTGCTTACACCAAATAATAGGAATTTAAGTCACAACCATCTTGATGGTCATATTCCTGCCGAATTCGGTACTCTAAAGAGCATACAGGAAATGTGAGTTTCTGTTGAGAATAAATTATGCTTTATTTTCCTTCTCCTTCATCATACCCGTGTCTACTAGTAGCCTCACTAACAAAGGATTCATTGCTGTAGCGATATTTCATTCAACACATTGTGGGGCAGTATCCCAGAAGAGTTGGGACAGCTGCAAAATCTTGCCTCTCTGTAAGTTACTTTGAAGTCACGTTGCATGTTTGGTTAAACACGAAAGAAAAAAAATTAAAAGTTTCTCTAAGCAACCTCTTGATGCCAAGATGACTTACTTTTTTCTTGTTCTTTTAAGTAAAAGAAATTTTTAATCTGAAAGTAACTCATGCCTTGCAGTTAAGCCCCTATTTGACTCCCATTAAAATAAAACTCCTCATTCGCTCAATAAAATATTGTGTACGTAAATCCAAAACTTTTTCCTACTTTTTAACCATATATTCATCAAAAAAATCACTATTCAAAATATCATTCCCTTCCCCCCCCCCCCCTCCTTTTTTTATATTGAATATCAAACAGGGGCTAAATAAATAACTTGTTTTCAACTTCCAATGAAAGAGTTATTTATGTCAACACTCGCTTATTCACTTGTGAATTTTCAGCTTAGCCAAACATGCTCACAAGCCTAACAATTGAACTGTTGTTGTCCATTTGATCATCCCAATCTTGTAACATCTCGCGAGCAATAATATAGCCATTATTTCTTTGTTTATATTTTGCTGCAGCATCCTAAATGACAACAATTTGAATGGAAGACTTCCCACCCAACTAATTAATTGTTTGAGCCTTGACAATCTGTGAGTTCCATTACTTAGCGTTGTCTTATTTTTAGAATTTAAATCTCGTCATGGGACTAATGCATGTGTATGCAGGAATATTTCGTACAACAACTTTACCGGGGTTATTCCACAGGGCAAAAACTTCTCGCGGTTTTCGCCTGACAGGTACAGGAACAAGGATCATGCTTTCAAGCTTGCCAACACTCTCAATCCAGCTTCACTCTTTGTTCCTTTATCTTTGATATATCATTTCTGATCCATGCTTAATACATTAATGCCAGCTTCATTGGAAATCCATTATTATGTGGTAACTGGCCGGGTTCGATATGTGACCCCACTCCAAAAATCAAGGGTATACATATTATATCAAATCCAGTATTATTATTGCTTTTTTTTTTTTTTTTACTCCTGTTCATGCATGCTTCTGACTTCGCCTGGAGGGGTAATGACTGGTTTGATGTGTCGTGCAGCTATGATTTCCCAAACAGCTGTTGTTTGCGTTACATTAGGCTTCATTGCTTTGTTATCCATGATAATAGTTGCTGTTTACAAGTCCAACGTGCCAAACCAGTTTCTGAAAGAATCCAATCATAGCATTCAAGGTTTTACAGTCCTCCATTTAAAATTACCTACCTCGAACCATATTTTCTTTGTCCAGATTTACAAGTAGGTTACTTTCTTGTCAGGTTCGCCAAAACTTGTTGCTCTTCACCTGGATATGTCAATTTATACGTATGAGGATATTATGAGGCTCACTGAGAATTTAAGCGAGAAATACATTATAGGATATGGAGCTTCCAGCATAGTGTATAAGTGCATATTGAAAAATTCCAGATCAATTGCAATTAAGCGACTTTACAGTCAGTATCAATGTAACTCTGGCGAGTTTGAGACTGAACTTGAGACAATTGGCAGTATCAGGCACAGAAACTTTGTGAGCTTGTATGGATACTTGCTTTCACCCCAGGGGAATCTTCTCTTCTATGATTATATGGAAAATGGCTCTCTATGGGATCTTCTTCACGGTTGGTAACTCCATTTATCATTTTCATTTTCATTTTCGAGCATTACTATAATATGAATTCGATGTGATATCTGTATCACCTCTTTCTATACGCGAAGAGAACTCTATACAAATGTAACGACTAACCAATAACTGATTATGGACGAGCCAGTATATTATTTATGATTTCCTACACGTGTTTATTTATCTTTGTATCAAACGTTTACTAAATGTATTTGGGCAACATCCATGCAGATCCATCAAAAAAGGTAAAACTCGACTGGGAAACACGCCTGAAAATTGCTGTTGGAGCTGCGCAAGGACTTGCTTATCTTCATCATGATTGCAACCCAAGAATCATTCATAGGGATGTAAAATCCTCAAATATTCTGCTCGATGAAAATTTTGAAGCTCACGTCTCTGATTTCGGGATCGCAAAATGTATACCTAATGCAAAAACTCATGCATCTACCTATGTTCTTGGAACGATAGGCTATATCGACCCTGAGTATGCCAGGACTTCCAGGCTAACTGAAAAATCTGATGTCTATAGCTTTGGCATTGTTCTTCTGGAGCTATTGACTGGAAAGAAGGCTGTGGATAACGATCTGAACCTGCATCAACTGGTATTATTGGTTTCAGTCACTAGAACCAAAATTTAAGCCTATGTTTGGTTCCCATTTTTTCAAAAACTCATTTTCAATCTCTCGTAAAATAATATTACATGTAAATCGAAAAAAAAAATTCTTATTTTTTAAACACGCTTTTTCCAAAAAATCAATATTTCAAAACTCATTTTCCCCCAAATTTTCATTAAAATGGAGGCCAAACAAGGGATAAATCAAAAGACTTGGAAAAACATATATTTTGATCATTTCCTCGAAGCTTTGCTGAACTAGGATCCATGAGAATGTACGTTGAATGCATTGCATGACTTTTTAAGCTAAGCAAAACATGATCCCTCACTTTCCACTTGTGATGTGTTTATTCAGATACTATCGAAAGCAGATGATAACACGGTGATGGAGACCGTGGATCCCGAGGTTTCTGTTACCTGCATGGACTCAGGTCACATAAGGAAAACCTTTCAACTTGCTCTACTTTGCACGAGGCCTCATCCATTCGAAAGGCCAACGATGCATGATGTTTCTCGGGTTCTTGTCTCCTTACTACCACCCCCTCCGGTTAAAACTTGCTCTGCTCCTCCTACAAGTATCAACTATGCACAGTTTGTGATCGGAAAAGGACAGAGCCAACTGCAAATGCCTCCACGGCAACTCCAGCAAGACAACAATTCTTCTGATGCTCAATGGTTTGTCAAATTTGGAGAAGTTATATCGAAAAACAGTCTCTAAAATTATTGATGGCTCATTTATATCTATTATGGAAGGTGGGAATGGATCAAGGGACGTGATAATCCCAATTTTCTTAATCACATACTGAAACCACTAGATGAAAATTGCTGGGATTCTATCTAGTAGCTTTTTGGTACAAGAAAACCTCAGACCATTTACATATGTACTGTGATACTTCTTAAATTTCTATATACAAAGGTATTTACTCCGCTAGTACAACTGTTTTTTGTATTGGTTTATATGCACTCAGCATTTTGATTTTGCATCTGCATGCTGATTTTCTGGGTTCTTGATGCACATGCAATGGAGAAATTTGTCTCTTTCATGTCAAATCAACTCATCTGAAACTTTAAGACGAGATAATTTAACTGCCAAGTCTGCCTATGACCTATTTATGAAAATTATCTCCATGAATCTGCCTATGACCTATTTATGAAAATCATTTCTTTGATGGCAGGATTAGTCGGAATCGCTATAAAATAGACTTGTTAAAAAAGAGCCTGTTTTTTTAGTTCTTTTTCCCTTCGAGCCATCTCAATATGGAGAAGATGTGAAAGCATTGTTATCCTTTGGGACAGCATTGTTATAAAATTTAAACTAATATTGTCTGCAAATTTATTATGAAACTGTATATCATAATCGATCACACGTGACAGTACGATAGTCGAATCATTTTTATTTTGTAGGTCATATTTCATAGTCCTATCGACCTGTAAACTCTGTATTATTCATGTTTGGGGTTTCGTCGGGTCAATTGGGGGTGGCTGGGCAGGTCCTAAACCTTTTCTTCTTTTCCATAAGAATAACCGTCATGGATTTCTCCCTCCGCATCATGACTGGCCAGACGACAAAAATTCGCTTCATGTCCTATATTAAACACGTCTTATGTTACCAGATTATGGTCAAAACTCTATTAACACTGCGCATAATATAGTAACAAACAAGTTTTTGGATCCAAACCGAAGTTAAAGTGAATTGAGAGATGACAATAACATCACAACATATATACCGCAGGCAATTATCACCATAGGCATTTAAATTACATGAAATGTCTTCTACAAAAACACCAAAGGAAAAGTAATTTGTGGAACAATCGAGAGTCCTACTTGAAAAAACAAAATGTCTATATAACGAGAGCATTATGCTGATAATTACTTTTCTTTAGGATGTACTTAACCAAGATTTTCAAGGTGATAAGCCTTCAGACCTTTTGAAGCTCAAAACAATATCCTTGTCCATCTGCATAAAAGAAAAGAAAAGAAAAGAAAAGAAAAGAAAGGATTGGATTCAAGATTATGTTTAGGAAACTAATCATATGACGACTACCAGTCGTAGTAACTTACAGATTTTGCCAGCTCTTTAGCCTTCTCATCGTCAAAACCAAGTGCAGCCAGTATCTTGTGCCCTGCAGCTTCCTTTTCTGACCAAATGCCAAGTAGTAAATGTGTCGTTGTTACTTCCCCACTTTCACCTGCTTTTACATTCTAATCAGTCAAATAATATTGTAAAAGCTAAAATGAGCATAAATATGTCACAGAGATAAACTACTGTTATAATTTTTCATGAGAGCAACTTGCATTTGAATCTATATATCAAATCTATAATTCAAGTTTGGCCAGTTTAGGTGATCAACTGTGAATCCACTAAAGCTTGGATTTTGCAAGATTTCATATCACAAAAGATGGCGTATAACTGATACAGCACAGCTTACTAGCATGACGAATACAAAAGCTTAGGATTAGTCAGATGAGAGACTTCATGGAGCGTAGAAGATGCTAGTAATGCTCTTCAATATTTCCCCCCCAAAAAAGGAAAAAAAAAATCCAACAGAAATATAAATGTTTTAATGTCTCCCTTTAGCTTTTATCTTAGTTTCCTCGCTCTAAACCAGCAACAGAGTCTAACTAGGCAATGATAGCCATTGCACAGGGCAACAGAAGATAAATATTATGCACAAATGTCTCCTGAACATTGTTATAGTTTTAGAGAAGTTACTTAAAAGCACTAATTCAGTTAGTATTGCCAAATCAATATTGCAATGGCTAAATGCTGTAACAGATAATTATACAATTATGTACGTAATGGACAAGGACTACCTGACTTCAATTTTTCATCTAACGCCCAATCAAGAGCCCTTTGAGCTGGTTCAGTCAAGGGAGGATGCTCAGGACTGAAGAAATACATGTCAGATTTTCCAAGCAATTTCAAAGTTTCTTCTCGCACCTTGAAAAGTGTAATACCATTTTCCCTCAAAAATTTTGCAGCCAAACTAGTTCCTGAAAAAAATAATAATAAAAAAAAGAATACAAGCACATAAGAGGCTCATAATGATTCCATGACAAAGATCCTTCTTTGAATTTAAATAAAAAACCTATTTATTCAAATAACACCAAATTGCAACTAGGCCAGCATTTTGACAATATTTCAACACGGCAATGCCTTCAATAGTTATCTAGGTATGGAGTCATAGATATAAAGTTTTGATGCATAGAAAGCATCAAAAATAATTTAGGAATTCACCTATGAATGCCCCGATCTATTCATAAATATGCATTTCAGTCCCAATTCAATTTATTTGGTAAACAGCTCCCCAACCTTCAATTTTGTAGGTGGGTCCCTAAAAATGGATTCATTCATCCAAGATTGTTGCTAAAACATCACACGGCTCATTCTTTAGGCACTCTTTGAGGGGTATATTGAAGAACCCAATATCATTGCAATATCAGATTTACAATATAAGAAAGTTCATCTAGCAATCAAATAAGCTGAAATAACTATCATAGCAATATCAAGTGAATTATAATCTACAAACAAACTAGATTAACATGCACACAAATTGACTTGATTATCATTTAATTACCAACCTTCAACCAAAATGCCCATTAGCAAAGCTTCAGTTCCAGTGTTTGGGTACTTAAATTTCCTGGCCTCCAACTCCGCCATTGCAAATGACTTTATTGCCCTGGCTGACCATCTACAGACACCATTGTTCAATAGCTCTCAGTACTAATTTTAAAATAAACCCTTGATTAATAAAAACAATTCAACAACAACCAATTTTCATATTTAAATAACCAAAAAATTGAAAAACATACTTAGGTTTTCCCTCAGATGTATTTCTCTCCTGTTTTCTGCAAACCCCAAAATTGACAACAATAATAATAACTCAAATGAACAATAAGTAAAAATGTATGTATATACTATATAATGCATGTGAATGAACAGAATTTTACCCAGTGGGGAGACTGAACAGGACAGTGGCAACAGTAGAACTACGTCGTTTTGCAGCTAAAATTGAGAAATTCGATGATTGAATCGAAAGCTTCGTACCAATAAAAGAATTTGACAGACTCCCAGGCTTGAGAATCAAGGAATTCTCAATGGGCTTCTTACAAGTTTGTGAAGGTATTGTTGGTAGCACAGAAAGTGTGTGAGCAGCCATTTGAGTTCTCAACAGACCCTAATCCAATTGAAACTGGAAACTTGGTTTTGGGTATTAAATAAGAATCCGGACAACTATGAATGGAAGTTAAAGAAGAAACTATTGGTTTAATTTAGCGAATGGAATTTGAAGATTTTAAGGTTAGTAATATGTAAATGGATAGGTAGAATTGAAAGTGAAATTTGCAGCGCGTCGATTTTAGGTGAAAGGAGGATTCTGGCCTAGAGTGGCGATACTTTTTGATGAAATGCGATTCTAGTATAAACCGGAGAAAATTGCAGTGAAATAAACGCGACAATACCCGGCCAGCAGAGAATCTGATTAGTTGGGCTGAACTTAGATAAATTGTGAATGGGCTTATGGATCCATTTTTCATCAATTCAATCGGTCCAATTTATCGACCCAAACATTTGTGAGATAAGATAATTAGGAATTGTACCTTTTTTTCTTCACGACTTTGAAGTATACTCGACTAAATTTTTATTGCGTAAATATTGATTATCTTAACATGACAATTTTAATATGTGCTTAAGTCGTTAGCTTTAGTTCATAAGTACGATTTATTTTAAAAGGAACATGTGTTCAAACGCATAGATTTTATAACGATTTAGTCGGTGTCGAAATCGACTTACTCATAGACACTATTTACATTGAAAGGTCTATACCCATTTTACCATTCATAAATTTCTACCATTCATTTCCTACAAGAGAAGTATATTATCGAGTTTTGAGTATTATAGGACACAATTGATTATAGTTGGCAATTCATGAGTATGAAAGTCATTAGTACAAAATTCATAAATGCACAGTGGAATCAAGTAACCATTTATATCATGGGGTCGAAACGGGACATGATATCCTCATTTACGATCCTATTTAATTGAATATTTATTTTTAAATATAATTTAAATTGAATAGCATAAAAATAATTCAAATATAATAAAGTAAAATACCACTTGTTTATTACAGCTCAAAATCCAATTAAAATTGAAAATATGGTCGTTTTTGGGTCTCACCCATTTAATAAAAATCAACAATAACAACTAATTTTTCAATTTTAATGTCTGACCAACACACCTACCTATTAAAAGGATAATTCAGAGACCTGTTCCAATCCAGTTTCCCTATTTCAATTGTCCAGTTCAGACCTGATTTTACCCGCTGGAATCAAACAATAAAACGCGGAGACAAACAATTTCTTTACCTAAATCCTAGTTTTCATAATAATCAATTTATTTTTAGCAAATCTATCATTAAATCAGATCAACTGGATTCCAATTATTACGTAATTGTCGACAAATCATTCTTTCCCGATCCAAATCTTGTTTGTTTTTTATTTTTTTATCATTAATATTATTTGATTTACGCTCCACCGCTTCTTAAACTCTCTGAACCACCTGTGCAATATATGCTCGCCGACAATTTTTAAATTTTTACCTATTTGACGGAAATTAAAGAATTTTGAGGTTGAATCTTTAGTTTCCTGTGTTGGCATTCTATTTTACGGGTCAATTGGAGCTTAATGTGTTTTCCGAAGGCAAGATTTGGGGAGTTTTCTCTACTGTGATTCGCAGTTTTTGTGAAATTCCGAAAAGTGTGAATTTTGTCTGAGGGGTTTGAATGCTTGATTCAAATATATCATGATTACTCCATTAGGCAGAAAGTTGAAATCTAGATTGCATTTTTTGGTCGTATAATGAGATGGTCTAGGTTTCAGAATCTTGATTGCATCAGTGTTCCTTTTTAATTTTTAATTTTTTTCTCTCGAATTGTATTTTTGTGATTCGATCACTAGCTGATCAATTTATTAATTGTCATAAATGCAGTTTAAATCAATGCGATTTGATTTTTTTTGCTAAAGATTAATTGCTCTCTTTTCTTGTTTTTGCAGCACAGATGCTTAATTTTACTCCTGTGAAGAAATTTTGGAAGACGACAATGTTTATATTGCTGATTCGTGTTAAATTTATTCGTAGATGTTTCAATTTTGTCTCCACTGACAAGTAATGTTAGATTGAGGACATTTACTGCAAACTGATATACTGTTCAAATTGCAATCGACTTTAGTTAGTCTGAAAGTTGCTGTCAAATAGATATTTGGTGAAGTTTTCATTAGTCTCATGTCTTGTATCTTGATTATATAGGCGCTGTTTAATTTAGAAAGAAAACCATGGCTTCGGCTTCTGTTAAAGAACAGCCTAGAACGGCCTATCCAAAGACCCTTTCATCGATTGTAGCTTCAGTGGGAGGCCTTGCTTTATTCTTAATTCTCGCTTCAACCATATTGATCTCCCAACCCATTGGGTCCACAGTTCGTGGGTATTTCTATGGTGTTGATCACTCTATAAAGATTGACTCAGAATCCACCCTTAATGAACCGATTTCTTCAGTATCTACCCTTAACGAATCGGTTTCTGGATTTAATTCTCAGCATGATGGTGGTGGATCTATGACAGTTGGTGGGGCTGATGGCCAAGAAACTCCTGTTGACAAAAAACAGAATCCTGATTCTCAAGATAAGAATGAATTGTCAAGTTCAAGGCAAGAAGAGTCCAAGAATCTGAAGGATGAGTCACTGCATTCTAATGTAAAGCATCAAGAGACGGGCAATAAAAGTTTGGCTTTGCCCTCAGTTACAGAGGGTGATGATAATGCCCCATCCAATAATACACTTGGAGGATTGAAGGACACTGTGACATCTTCTCCTACTGCTACCAACGGGAGTGAGCCTGATGTAGTTGATTCAGGTACTAGCTCATTTTCACCACGCAATTTTAGCCTGTATTTCCATTATTTCTAAATACCAAGACTTCTCTGATGGGTTTTTACATCTTCTTTAACTTTTATGTAACTCTTGCATTTTACATTTTATAATGTATATACAATTGGAGTTTAGTTTTCTCAATTAGTTATGATTTACTTAGCCAGTTAGCCTCCTGTTGGAAAACTTCGTAAATCAAGTTATAAATGGTCACACTTCATTTTCAACCACACATTCCAATGGATCCACAAGTAATTTCCACTTATCCACCACTCAATTCTATCAAATTATTACACCATTTATATATTCTTTCCAAATGGAGGCTTAATAGCTCCAGTTGGAGTCTTTCTGTCTCCTTGTCTGTATTGTTTACTTTTGTTGGAGAAAAATAATTTGTTTGTGTTGTTTATTAAGTTTCGTATCTTTATTTGGACACGGGCTGATAAGCTTTCCGCCTTACCTCTAGACATATTCAGTTTATTGATATATGATTCTGACATGTAGGACAAATTGCATACATCTATATTCTTGTGAGAATTGAGAATACTCTTGAAAGCATCAGGAATGATATGTTAACTAATTAGGAAGGATAGTCTAAACACCACACTTCCATTTTTCTCACAGTTTTTCTAATCAAGTATTTGTACTTTTCTTTTATGAAAGGACATTAATCAATTGTTTGTGCTTAAATTGCTTGTCACCTCGGCAAAGTCCTTTGCAATAACTTTTTCAATCATGATATAGAAATCTCATTTAAATCAAGCTGGGTATGGCTGACATCAGTGAGTATATAGTTTTGAGCTTGCACAATAGAAAATAATATATATATGCACACTGGCTGGGGTATGAATGGCCTATTGAATTCTGGAAACTTGCACAATATGCTGGTGGCTTTATCTTGTGATACAAAATGCCATACAAAGTTAGTTCTATGCCCTGAGCTGAAAACTTGCGCAGTCATCCTATTTGGCTTGCTTTTCAAGTCATAAGAAAAATAAAAATAAAATTTATTGAGTATAAATTAAAATGTGTGAGACATATGAACTGAACTTGGCTATATCTTGATCATGCTACAGGATGCGATCTTTACCATGGAAAGTGGATTTTCGAATCGACTGGACCATTGTACACAAATAATTCCTGCCCTATCATCACTCAGATGCAAAATTGCCAGGGAAATGGAAGACCTGACAAAGATTATGAGAATTGGAGATGGAAACCTTCTCAGTGTGACCTGCCTAGATTTGAAGCAAAGAAGTTCCTGGAGTTAATGAGAGGAAAGACATTAGCTTTCATTGGTGATTCAGTAGCTCGAAATCAGATGGAATCACTGCTGTGCATCCTTTGGCAGGTTATCGGAAAGATCTCATTTATATTTATCTAATTTCTCAATGTATTTAAGGCAATCTTCTTTCTGTTTTCATTTTACACTTCTCCTATTCTTATCAATTATTAGTCCTCTGACAACCTTCATATTTTAGTTCTCTGAACCCTCTGGATCAGTTACATTGGTGATTTGTTCTTACTCTATATCTCTCTCTTCTTTCTCTTTCTATTTTTTCTTTTTTGGCTTGGAGTGTTAATTATGGAATTCATGTTTATGTCCTTATAGCAAATGAATGATTTTGGCAAAAATCTGTATGTTGATTCCATCCCACTCCAAGCAAGCGTATAGAAAATATTTTGTGGAGAAAGAACAATGCATTGAAAGGAAACCCATTAGAGCCTTATACCCCACTATACATGCAAATTCTTTCTCTTATACAATTTAAACGCCTACGAAATGAACTGGGAATCTGGGATGGTGAATTCCGTGCTGAACATAATGCTACGGGAAACAAAAATAAACTATATAATATAGGGGCAAAACAATAACTCCTAACCCATCATTAATCCACCAAGGCTGGCATGTTATTGGTTTTGCGGTTTTTAACCCGTAATAACTGTTTTCAGTTTTTATTTTCCTTTTCCATATTTCCCCTATCCTTTTTCCAAAGGTTAGCCCTGCCATCTTTTTCCAAATTACATCGCATCAGCTCAATTCATTTTTGTTTTAATAAATTTGAAGCCTCTGAATAAAAACTTAGTGACCTTTGAGAAAAGTAGTTCCGAAAGCAAATACCTACTGTTTGACTGTACAATTCTCTGTGTTCAGTTGTAAAAGGTTGGTTTTTTAAACCCTCAAAACTTATTTTTGCCAGAATTATCTGTTTGCTTTCCAAAGTAAGTATAAATATTACATATGGACTCATCCACGTAGAGCATGTATATGATTTGCACTTTGCTCATATGGATTATTTATTGTTATTTTGTAGAAAAAAATGGCTCTCCAATTCTTAATTCTGGGATTCTTTCAGGTTGAGGTTCCCAAAAACAGAGGAAATAAAAGAATGCAACGTTATTATTTCAGATCTACATCTACAATGATTGTTCGCATATGGTCGTCCTGGCTCGTTCACCAAACATCTGAGTCGTTTGATTTTGCTCCAGCTGGTGTGGTCAAGCTCCACCTCGATGCACCTGATGAAGTTTTCATGCAATACATTATGGATTTTGATGTGATAGTCCTCTCCTCTGGCCACTGGTTCGCAAAGCAGTCAGTATATATATTGAACAATGAGATCATGGGAGGACAATTGTGGTGGCCAGACAAGTCTAGACAAAAGAAGATTGACAACATTGAAGCCTTTGGAATATCCATCGAAACAATTGTTACTGCATTAGTCACACATCGGAATTACACTGGTCTAACAATAGTTCGTAGCTTTTCACCTGATCATTATGAGGGTGGAGCCTGGAACACTGGAGGATCGTGCACTGGGAAGGTCAGGCCTGCCTTGGATAGTGAATTAGTTGAGAATGGTTTTACCAATATAATGCATGAGAAGCAGGTGACAGGGTTTAATCGTGCTATGAAGAAAAAGATAAACAAATCAAAAATGGAACTAATGGATATAACAGAAGCATTTTCACATCGCCATGATGGACATCCAGGTCCATATCGAAGCCCGGACCCAAATAAAATCACTAAAAGGGGCCCAGATGGAAGGCCCCCGCCTCAGGATTGCTTGCACTGGTGCATGCCAGGTCCAGTTGATACGTGGAATGAACTCGTGTTTGAAGTTATAAGAAGAGAATTTGAGGACAGACAAAATATTGCTTCATGAGAGTCGCTCATCTTGTTACTAAATATGTTTCTTTAATTTATATAGTACTTTGCACTAAAAAATTTGTAACTTGTGGATTGAATGAGGGTTAATAGTTTTTACCCTCAAAAATCTTATATAGAGATACTGGAACAGGTCTAGTTTGTGAATTACATTGTTATTCTTTTCTTCAGTTGTAACAACTGTCACAAATCACGAGAATATAAGTTATTTGTTAGTCGGTTGTTGATTTTTCTGATTTCAAAGAAATTAAGTCTTCTTTGATTCTTTGCCAATTCAACGATGACTTCATTCTTTATCATAACTCAAGTCTCTCTTTTTTCTTCCTTCCCCGAAAGGTTTTCTATATTCACCTGTTTTGGATGTGATCGTAGATTTGATGCAAAAAGCCGAGCTTAATGTTGCTTATTCTAAAGAAAGTGAAATTCAAGGTATTGATTTTGAACCAGCATCTTATTTATTCGTCTGGTTTTGTGAGCTTTCGAGTGCGTCTGTTCTTTCTCTTTTGATGTTAGCATTTCCATCTGTCACGCACTATATTATAATTCTCCTACTGATCTTTCTAGGTTTTACATTTTCACTTATATCATTGTTGTTCAGTATCTGACAAAAAATATGAATTTTACCATTTGTACAGGAAATACATGGGGGATTTTACTGGTGCGAAGATGGGAGCACATGTATGGATGTTTTTTGGTTTTTGCCAACGCCCAGTGAAAATCTGGCAAGTGAAATTATGTACATTTCCATGTAAAACTCCCGTGTACACAGAGCGTAGTTCTTAAAAAAATGCCCAAAATTGTGAACCCCATTGACGTTTCCTCTGTCCTTTTTCTATAACGTGGTAAATGTTGGGCCCGCTTTTATGTTGCCAGTTTTTAATTTTATTTACTGCAGGTAAATATTCAATTGATCAGTATAATTTTCCCCGCTGGTCCCCAACCAATTGCTCTAGTATCAAGTTGATCTCAAAATCTTTGAAAATGGCAAATTGGTCTTCATATTTTTCTTATAGTTGCAAATCAGTTCCTGATCGCAGAAACCATTCGAAACTCTTTTAGGCTCCATTTTTCAAAAACTATAAATCATTTATAAATAGTTAATTTTTATTTCAACCGTACATTCTAATGAATTCACCTCTCATTTTTTTCTATTTATGAATTAAATCATTTATAACTTCTTCACAAACGGAGGCTTAAATTGTCATGGACATCAAATTTAGTAAAACTATATTTTATTTCTTTAACTTAAAAATTGCTGCATCGGATAATAATTCAATGAAGATTTTAACGGTTTCTCTCATTGTGGATTCATTATGTAACTTTAATGATGGGTCTTGGACCATCTTGCTCACTTATAAAGTTGAAGGGTGATCATGTTTACTAAGCAATAAGTTGTGGACCAATTGAAAGAGTATTTTTTCTCTCTTCTCCATTTGAAATTTAAATTTTTCTTCGCAAACATTATAAACCCTCGTACACTCACTCTCAACGGTCGAATTTCTAACGTTTCTCTATCTTCTCTCTCCAGCTCTGAAACGAAGAGTTCAAATCTTTCAATCTCTTAAAATTCATCTCTCTTAGAGCAAATCTTGAGATCTGGTTCTGAATTGTTACAACTCAGGTTTTTGTTTTCTTCGGTTAAATTTCGGGTACGTTCTCAGATCTAGGTTTTGTTTTCTTTCTAGTTTTTTTTATTTTTTCGACTTCGTTAGTATGGATTTAGAGAGTTATTGGGTTTGAGAAAATTGAAATAATACTAGTTCATGTATTTAGAAAATGGGTTTGGAACTAAATGGCTATAAAGGTTGTGGTGCTTGGAGTTGCGATTTTTAGTAAGGAGGTGAATTTTTAGATTTATTTTTCTATTTCTGATGAGTGACTTAGGTAATGTTTCTATTAGTTGATCAGTGTACGCTTGTTTCAAACTAATTGGGTTTTGGTTGAATTGAGCTGGGTTTTTTTTCGTTTCATTTGTGAATTTATCTAGGGGTTAATTCCGTTCCCCATTCCGTACCTGATACCACCGACATTGATGCTGTAGTAATGGAACTTATAAGTGACAGTGAGTTTGGTAAAATTAATAATCTAGACTGTGAAGCAAAGTTAATGTAAAATATTATTTACTTCATTTGTATGAAGAAAATGAATTAGAAATCCAATATTCTATAGTCAAAAAAATAGTTCACTATTAGGCGAATTAGTAAGGCAGTAGGGTTTCTTTGCAGAATTTATTGTTGTTTTTTGACAACTGAAAGTTATTTTACCGAGTTACTGCAATTCTTGGTGAGTTATTGTGCCTTCTTCACTATGACTTTCCATGGTGGAAGTTACAACTTCTAAGCATTATTAATAGCTTGTTGATAATCGGTATTGAAGTGGATTGGATTTCTAATGTGATTGTGCGTTAGTACATATATTTTGCATGTATTCTCATAAAGTTGGATTTCATGGGCAGGTTAAAGTTGCTCCAATAGTCAAAGTGATCCGCAATTGCAAATGGAAACAACATGCGGATCTCTTCTATATGAATTGCAGGTTATTTTGTTTCGAGTACAAATTTTTACCTAAAGATTTGTTTATGATTTCTCATTCCCTGTTTGAAGCATGTTTTTGAAATTGGGATGTTTGAGTCCTTACTTTAAAAGTGAAATCTTCCCGTCACTTGTAATGCTTTAGTATCATTATCCTTCTGATTTTTTATTCTTATGATTTGTTGGAAAAATAATAGATAATATGGGATGAGGTAGGAGAGTCAGATGCTGAAAGGGACAGAATGTTGCTTGAGCTTGAACGTGAATGTTTGGAGGTGTACAGAAGAAAAGTAGATCAGGCAAACAGGTGTAGAGCTCAGATTAGGCAGGCAATTGCTGACTCTGAAGCTGAACTTGCTGCCATCTGCTCTGCAATTGGAGAGCGACCAGTACATATTAGGCAGGTCAGGATATAAAACGTATTATGATTAGAATTATTAAATTGCAGTTGATAAAATGTTTTAATTATTTTGAAATATTGACATTGTTCTCTTGTCGAATACCAATGAAAATTTATTTGTATTCAAATATAACTTTAATCAGCCTCAAATTAGAGCATTTAATTTTGAATCTGTTTGTAATTTTGAAATACTGTGTTGGCTTAACATTGGTTAAAGGTTACTATTGAGTGAGTGATTAGGAGGAAACTTGAATACTGTAAACCTAAGATTACCATATATGAAATATACTAGTAGCCGGAAAAAAAATAAAGTAAGATACAATTTGAGGTGAGGTTTATGATGATATTTACTATGTTTCTTTGGCAGTCTGATCAAAACCCCGGAAGCTTGAAGGAAGAACTTAGATCCATTCTTCCACAGATAGAGGAAATGCGGAAGAGGAAATGTGATAGAAAGAATCAATTTGTAGAGGTTTTAGAGCAGATACAGAAGCTTAAGAGTGAACTTTCTAATTCAAGTGGGTATATTTCTACCACTTTGGTAGTGGATGAAGCTGATTTGTCTCTAAGAAAGCTTGAAGAATTACAAAGAGAGCTGCAGGCACTTCAAAATGAAAAGGTTATTCTTTGCGCTATAGCAGTATTATCTGTTCTTAACTTGCTTTGTAGTGATTATCCATGACTAACTTTCTTTTATATTCCCTTGGTTTCAGAGTGAACGTTTGAAGCAGGTTCTCGATCACCTCAATACTTTGAACTCATTGTGCTTGGTGCTTGGTATGGATTTCAAACAAACTGTCACTGAGGTTCATCCCAGTTTAGGGGACCCTGAAGGTTCAAAAAATATTAGTCATGATACCATAGAGCAGTTAGCAGCTGCTATTCAAAGACTGAAAGAGATTAAGATACAAAGGATGCAACGGGTATATTAAATTCTAATATGCTTCATTCAGTTTTAAGTTGATTATTTTCGGCGTGCCAAGTTGTTATTTTCTTCTTTGGTAGCTGCAAGATCTCGCCATGTCTTTGCTGCAACTGTGGAACTTGATGGATACACCTCCTGAAGAGCAACATGTTTTTCAGAAGGTCACTTGTAATGTAGCAGCTTCAGAAAACGAGATTATGGAGCCTTACATGCTGTCTGCTGACATTATTAATTGTGTAAGTCATGGTGCATGTTTGCCAAGAATATGCGTTCGAACATGTTTGGCTAAGCATAACTACAAGTTACTTTAAGTAATTTCCAACATGTTTAGATAACTGACATTTTTCTTTTTCATTCTTGAGTGAAAAACTTACTTATTCTGTTACCTTATTATGAAAGTAAATAGCTTATTTCCAGTTTTGATGAATAAAATTTTTGTATATTTTAAACTTGCTTATTTTTGTATAAGTTAACTTTTGAAGCTTAGCCAAACATGCTTGATCTTTCGCTTTGGTGTGGTAGATTGATTTCGATGACTTAGAAACAGACTGGGATATAAAGTATTGTAAATCATTTACCAATCAGGTTGAGACAGAGGTTTCTCGGTTGGAAGAGTTGAAAACAAGCAAAATGAAGGAGCTTGTTCTGAAAAAGAAGTCGGAGCTAGAAGATATTTGTAGGAAAACACATCTGATTCCAGAAACTGATATTTCATTGGATATTGCTATTGAAGCTATTGAATCTGGTACTAATTTGCATCTTGGGAAAGATAGAAATGATATTTTTGCTTTGTCTAATTCTATTTTCCCTTAATTAACAGGAGCTGTTGATGCAACTTATGTGCTCGAACAAATTGAGCTTCAAATATCTAAAGTTAAAGAAGAAGCATTTAGCAGGAAAGATATCCTCGACAAGGTTGAGAAGTGGATGGTTGCATGCGAGGAGGAGAGCTGGCTTGAGGAGTATAATATGGTCTACTTTTTGAACGAGGTTCACTATTTATATAACAAATTGCAAGCATCCAGTTGCTCAGAGTCAATCTAATCTTTGTACAGGATGAAAATCGTTACAATGCTGGGAGAGGTGCTCATCTTACTCTGAAACGTGCAGAGAAAGCTCGCGCCTTGGTCAATAAACTTCCAGGTATTTTATATTACATTTTGTTAGAAACCACCCGTGGTAAAAGTCTTTATTGTTGTAAAGACACAGGACGTGTTCCCGATAGAATTCGTTACTAGTTTCACTTCTGCATCTTCTATTCAGCACTTGTGGATGCATTGGCTTCTAAAACATCATCTTGGGAGAATGAGAGAGGAATCGAATTCACTTATGATGGCGTAAGTGTTGGCCCATGTACTCTGCATATTTACTTTTCGTTCAGCTCTTGTTATTTGCTTAGTTAAATTTTACCTTTTTCACTCTTTTTCTGTGTACAGGTTCGTCTGCTTTCAATGTTAGACGAGTATAACATTTTACAGAAAGAGAAAGAACAAGAACGCAAGAGGCAGAGGGTATATAGGCTTCTTGATATTTCTTTAATTGAATTTCACAGTTAATGATCTGTGCTCTCACTCACACTTTGATTTTGTGTTTGGTTTTTATGATTCTTTATTTATTTTCAGGACCAGAAGAAACTTCAGGGGCAGTTACTAGCAGAACAGGAGGCTCTTTATGGTTCAAAACCGAGCCCTATGAAGAATCAGAGTGCGAATAAAGGACCTAGATTGTCATGCAGTGGTGCAAGCAATAGAAGACTTTCTCTTGGTGGTGCAACTCTACAGACTCCTAAGCCTGATATACTTCACTCCACCAGAGCTACTCCTAATACGCGACATGCCAAGAAAAATGACCGGTTGAGTCATGACCCCACCAGGGATGATGGATTTCAAGCCTTGTCATCTGGTAATTTTTAGAACTAATACAAGGTTCTGAATCCTCTTCTTTTTTCTTTTTTCTCATCTCATTCTCATTTTCTCTGGCGTAGGACGGAGGGGTCTAGACATAGCTGGTCTTCCTCTAAAACCACATTCTTTCAATCCACCGAATGCTCATGAAATAGAGTCGCCAATGATGCGAAAGCCTTTCTCTCCCATATCTTCCACGGATTCATCAAAATCCAATGCAACAAATATTTTGGAAGACCTGAATAGAAAACATAATGAGATGTTGCAGAAGACCCTTACAAGCAACAATACACCATTCGTAACTCCTTCCAAGACGATTTCTAATCCGGACGAAGAGAACAGAACCCCCAAAACAATGGCAATTCCGGTACCTTCTACGCCCTCTACTGTTTCAGTTCCAATGCTGACAGCTATCACACCAGCTTCTGGTGTACTCGAGTCAATGAAAGATGAAGAGATTGAATACTCGTTTGAGGAGAGGAGAGCTGGATTTGTGCTTCCCAAAGAACATAGAAATACAGTGATTCAATTTTGACATCATTTCAAGATTTTAAGTTTGGTACTACTGCATTCCTCATTATTACTTGGATCCTGTGATTACAAGTCAATTCTATTGGCTTTTCTGATGTGTAGTCTACAATTCTATTGGCTTCTCTGATGTATAGTCTACAAACAATGGAAGGTGGATTAAGTTGTTCAGTGCGTTTCTCCTAATGAAAAATGGTTTGTTCAACCTGTTGTGTTAACCTCCTATTACTGAAATGGAGAAGTCTCAGTTGGTTTTCTGGTGGCTATTAAGGGCTCATTTGGTAGAGATTAAAAGTCAATTAAAATTGAAAATATAGCCGTTATCTGGATCTCACTCGTCTAATAAAAGATTAATCTCTACCAAACGGGCCCTAAGTATCATCTAGTTCAGGTCGATATGCCCAACCTCCTCTAGTCTCTCTCAATCATCGTTATTAACAACTATAATTGATTTTGAATAATTTAAGTTTAATTGTGTTTCAATATAAAGTTCTTTGAAAGTAAGTTCATATTTATTCAAAAGAAAGTTTTTTTAGTAATACAAGTAACATTGAAAATTTTGTTGTCGAGATAACTGATTTAAAAACATGTTTATTAAAATGAGTATCTTGCCTTAGTAAATAGTTTTTAAAAAAAAAACCCTACAACACTTCATCAACTGCAAACAGGGTCAAAAAACAGTAAATACTTCTGAAACTGAAGGGCGTTTCTTTACAAATGGTCAACTTCAATTACACCTAAAAAGACAGAAGAGGTCAGAGGTTGGGGAAATTTCGCATGGCTCCAACGTTAACTTTACAGCTTTAAACGGTTAAACTTTCATATTTAAATAATAGTTTTTTATTTTTTTTAACGTTTTTATCCATTTTTTATTCATATGCACAACTTCCCATTTTTAAAATCTCATTTCTTGAATTTCCAAGACTGGCCTGAAACTATTTTCTAAACCGTAGTGAAATATTTTCAATTTTGCAATTTAAATATTGTTACTTCTTAATAAATTCCAAATATTTTATTAATTCGAATTTGTTATTAATTTCTCATTTTTCCTACCTCTATTCTTTTCTTGCAAAACCCTAATTTCATAACTCCCGATTTTTTTTATTTTCTGAAAAAAGGTTCGTCTTGGAGCTTAGAATTTTTCTTTTTCTTCTGTGCCAAATCATAAATTCAGGAAGCTACAGTAAATAATTCCAGGAGTAGGACCCTGTTGTACTTGATGATCTTTGAATATACAAAGCTGATTCTGGGTTTTCAAGATTTTTAGAGTTTCTGAAGTCGGTTATATGTAAGATTTTCTGGGTTCTTGATGAAGATTCGATAATTTCTATTTGAAAGGTGTTTTGTGTAGTTGCTCTGAGCATTTAGCTAAAAAAGGTTCAATCTTTTCATTATTCTGGAGACTAGGACTTAAGTTTAGAGGTTTTTAAAGATTTAAAAAAATTTCAGGTCTTTGTTTAGTTAGTATATGAATGGAGGAGAGAGAAGGTTCAAATGTTACTGAGGTAACAGCAAAGGGAGATGAAGCCCCACAGGGCTTCAGGATTGAGCCAAGGGTTGAAAATCCTAGACTAGATATTGGATCAGCTTCTGGGCCAACACCAGAAACACAGGCAATCGTGCCTGTACCTGCACCTGCACCGGCGCCAGCAACTGAGGTGAAGAAGAAGAGGGGGAGACCGAGGAAGTATGCACCAGATGGTTCGGCTTTGGCATTGTCACCTATGCCAATATCTGCTTCAATTCCACTTACAGGAGATTTTTCGGCTTGGAAACACAGTACTGGTCGCCTGGTTGACAAGAAGAAGCATAAGTTGGACTTTGAAAGACCTGGTAATTATAATATTTTTTTTCTTTAATTGATTTGAATCTTGAATTTTGGATAGTGGTTTCAACTTTTCCTGTGATTTACTGTTACATAGAGATCTGTAATATATGACACTGAAATTTAATTGATTTGTTGATAAGTCAAGTGAGATGATATTGCTATTTATGGTTGGTTGAAGTATTTAAAAACTAAATCTACCATCTCTTTTGTTTGAAGAGTAAATTTAAATAAATAAATTTTCTATCTAACAACTTAATTTTAGATGAGTTGGCTCAACTTAGTATCAGACTTTAAGTTCTATTCTTGCTGTCACGATCTATAAAAAGGGGATAAAGCTGAGTGCGGGGGGGGGGGGGGGGGGGGGGGGGGGGGGGGGGGGGGGGGGGGGGGGGGGGGGGGGGGGGGGGGGGGGGGGGGGGGGGGGGGGGGGGGGGGGGGTTCTCACAGAACCCCCACCGAACACTCACAAAGGCGTGGGACCCACCTCAATAAAAACGTAAAAAAAATTTACCCCCGCCCCCTCTTGTGAGTGTTCTGTGGGGGTTCTGTGAGAACCCCCTGTACACTCAGCTTTATCCATAAAAGGGTCAGCGTGTCATACATTTGATAAAAATGTTTATCCAGCCTGCACGTGATGACTGAGGAGGTGCGTTGAAGGCTAAATTTCCACTCTCTAATAGCTTAAGCTTATAGTTAAGGTGATTTCACACTTTTTCTCTCATTTAGTGCTCTTTTATGTTTGCTTGGTGTTTTAGGGTCAACCTTATTTATCTATTTTATCTATTCAATGCTGCATGTCATGCCTTGTTGATAAATATCCCCTCAGATCTGGATTGTTATGATCGTTAAAAGAATTTATGATACTGCTGCTGAAGTTGTTGGAATATTCCTTCGATCTAAACCTTACAAGTTTTGTGGGGTCAAAATAATCTGACGCTGTGAGTTATTCATGTAGAGATTCTTGAACACCACTTATTTTATTGGTGATTTCATTACTGAGCTGATTTGGTTTGACACAAAATCTGGCTTTTTCACAATAATTGAGGGAATAATGACGAGTGGCTGATGTGACATGTGTGGGTCTAACATAGAGACAGCATGGATGGAATATGTGCCAACACTGAGAGATAGCATGAATACTGGTGTTGGTGAAGTCCAAACATAAAACTGATTTCAACAAGATTCATTGCCAAAATTTATGCATCCTATCAGTGGGCCCAGGTACTTTCAATTGAGAAGCTGCCATCAAGCATTCAAGGGGCTTCAGAAGAATCTAGAAATGGGTTGAACATGCCGTTCTATCAAAACAAGCCCTCTGACCAAAGGAATGTTTTTGCATTAGTTTCCCCTTAATGTCTGGCTTAATAAGATCTATTTTAATTAATTTCTTTTACCTATTGTATCCGGAATTATTGATCTTTCTTTCTAACATATTTATTTAAGTGTACTTCTTTTTATTTGTGTATAACCATTATCATTGGAACACTACCGATACAATGCAATTATATGTTTGATGTGGAACAGTGATTCATCACTTAAATTTCATCTTGTTGTGCTTTGATGAAATTTCAAATTTGCCTAAGCAACCGGTTTGATATTATTTGTGCGTTGTAGGGGAAAAGGCAGAATACTCTGGTGGTGCAAGTTTTACGCCCCATGTGATCACTGTTAATGCTGGCGAGGTACTTTTAGAATCTAGTTGCTAGTAAAATTTGTACATCTGGTTTTTATACGTAAATGACTTGATGTCAAAAACCTTCTTTTAGTTCATATGCTAATGGTTCAAATATTAATAATTGATGGGAGAAATGCATTACTATTCTATAATTTGTTACCCTAATAGCATGTTAGTCTATAACTTTTTATTATAATTGTACAATTATTCCCCAATGATGAAAACTGTCCAAATCTTTGATAACTTATCACATGATCCTCATGGAAAAAAGCTTTACTTCAAATTTATAGACACCAATTCATGTTTGGAAGCATAGCCCAGTTTCACAAAGTTGGACATGCAAGGGTCACGCAATGATTAAATAGAGATTTGGGTTGCTTCCATTATTTGGGGAATGATTGTACAACAAAAATGGAAGGTTGGGGATCAACTTGCTACTAAGGCAAAATACGTTGCGGACCACTGGTGCGTTTTTCAGAAAAAGAATCCAACGTGCTCTTTTTGTGGTTTTTGACATTGTGCTGTTGAAGACAGAATGAGATCAAAATTTTATACTGGTTAGAAGAAGAAAAATCTTTAGAAGTTTCCATGAATTCCCATAAAAAATGTTACCTTCAATTCATGGACTAACTCATAGTATCTACACTAATGGATGACGTTCATCGTATCACTAAGTGGAGGAAAAAAAATTTAAGACTTAATTATATAAGATTAATATTTTCCAGAAATATCATCATACTTGGGGCTAATTTTTGGGGTGCAAATTGTATCTGCTATTTGAATCATTGATGGAAGTCTGTACCCTAATGCATTTACCTCAGAATGCTTAAATAACATGATAGATATACATAGATGCATTCATCGATGAACTATTTAACATGTTATGATTTGTCATTTGGATTTCCTTTGCAATACATTAAAAAGACATGACACAAATTCATATTAGCTCACAGATAAATAGCTATTAGTTTTGGCACTGGGCCCTCTTTCTTTGTAGATTATGTTAACCACCACCAAACAATCATGCATGACTTCATTCCTTTAAAATTATTTTCATGTAATATACATGTAAAATGACATCCACAAATTTACCATATGTACGAGGGTTGTTGCAAAAGGTTTGTGTAGAAATCATTTCATAACCTGCCAACTATCTATTATTTGCTTAAAATTTTTATTCTTCAAGAATGGAAGTATACTCTACGTGCGTGTTGGATTTGGTAGGCAGTAGTGGATAAGACCAAAAGTTTCTTGAAAGTGGGGATGGGTTAAGACTTCAGAGCATGATGCTGCTATTTTCTAGTTACACAAAAGAATTGGTACATCTTGAATTTTGCTGTAAAGGCATCTGAATTCTTACTGTTAATATGACTTAAACTTCAATTTTTACTTCTAATATTGCTGTTAGCCGATTTTTATTTGATTAAATTTTAGTTCTCTGTTCTATTTGTTTCAGGATGTTACATTGAAAATAATATCTCTCTCTCAACAAGGCTCAAGAGCTATTTGTGTTCTAGCAGCAAATGGTCCCATCTCAAATGTTACACTTCATCAACCTAATTCTTCTGGTGGTACTTTGACCTATGAGGTGCGAGCTCTTTATGTCGACATTGCTGTTAATACATATCTATTTGGCTAAACTTAAAAGGTTTATTTGCAAGTAAATAAGTTTCAATAAGTTAGTTTTTTGTATTGATCAAAAATTGGAGTAAGAGTTACTTTCAAAAAGGGCCGACTTTTTTTTCTTAGTAAGAAAAAAATAACTTATTTCTTAAGTAACTGTTACTTATTTTTAAGCTTAGCCAAACATGCCTTCCTCACATGGGGGTTTTAGCTTCATGGAGGTGGAATAGTTGTTCCTCACATAAGAAGTTTTGCATATATAGCGTCTGATAGAATTTTCAGAGGCTTGGAATTGTGATGTTTAGAGATACTCTTCCTGAATTCTCTCTTTCTTTCTCTCCACGGAAAATTTATCAAATTCACTAAGTTACAAAAGCCGTCAAATTTGTCGTTTCTTAAATTTTTAACAAAAATTATCTTTAGTGGAGAATAATTCTGTTTCTGAATTATAATTATGCGCTTTCTGCAGGGCCGCTTTGAAATACTTTCTCTGATGGGGTCATTTATGCCAAGTGATAACGGATTGACAAAAAGCAGATCTGGTGGGATGAGTGTCTCTCTAGCAGGACCAGATGGTCGTGTTTTGGGGGGAGGCCTTGCCGGAATGCTACTAGCAGCTGGCCCTGTTCAGGTTCGAAAGTGTTATCAGAATGAACGAAAATGAGACAAAAGAATTAATGTGTTATACAAATAATTGACAATCTATTTGTCGTCATAACCTAGGTAATCAGAAAGGAAAAGACCGTCAAATGTCCAAAGTTATACATCAAACAACATCTAATTTAAGAGAAACACACTTTTGTGACTCAATGTTGAATGTGTCCATCAAACTTTATTTTCTATGCACATTCTGACTAGTAAGTGGAATGTCTTGCGACCTTTCAATTTACACACACCTCTGACTCTGAGTGGCCAAACCTTTGGATGCGGTACCAGTCATAGTGTGTGTGTGTGTGTGTGTATATTTTTTTATTATTTTTTTTTTACATTGTTCTATATTCTGACACTTACTCGACAAATTTTCTAGTCAACTCTTTGTACTTACATGATTTTTTGTAATTCTGTGCAACTCTGTATTGTACTTTTTATTTTGTATAGATATTTAATGGAACCTTTATTAACGTTCTTGTGTAGTATATCATAATGATGTAAAAGTTATTATTTCTTTGTTTTTCACGAATATATACCTGTGCAGAAGGTTATAAGCCCAGTATGAAGTTTGGCAATACTTTTCTGAACTTTTCGAGTGCAACAGGTTGTCATTGCTAGCTTTCTTCCCGGACACCGTAAGGATTCGAAGCCCAAAAAGCTGAAGTATGAGCGGACAATATCTTTTGCCTCGAGTCCTGCTAATGCTTTTTCTGAAGAAAGATACGAAGGAGCCTCTGGTGGACAGAAGCCAAATTTGAACCCATCTGCTTCCTTCCGTGGAGACAACTTAACTTCTGCTAACTCCATCCAAGGTTTGAAAATCGCTGCCCTTGAAAGTAATGTCTCATTGTCGGGAGAAGATTCTAGAGAGCAACGCCATGAAATTATTTTCTGATTTAGTTGCTTATATTTAACGTGTTTGTATCTTAGCTGTTATTAGAACTTTTAGGCTTACTTATTTCTGACCCCGGTTAGAAGTTGACATTTGCACATTATCGTTGAAAACTAGAGTAGGATTTTTCTGTTCGACTGAAGGTTTTTCTTTCGTTAGATACTAGGTTTTGACTTTGCTAGTGAGAGTGTCATATGGTTTGCGTCTTTTTTAGCTCTGGTGTTCTGTAACTTGATGTAGAATTTCGGATATTTGAACTGGATGTATCATTCTTAGTTGTAGCAGTGAAGACTTAAATTTTTTAAAGATAATTTCTGTTTTCTTGTAAATTGGCTGTTTGATGCTGCTAGTTCTCCCGAAATTCGACTATGCAGGGAACATGTATGAAAATGGAAATACATGGAATTCAAGAACAATCTTTTAGTTCTTGTCAAGTTATGCATGAATATCATGAAATAGGTATCATAAGTAGTCCATCGGCACAAAGCTGAAAATTTGGACAGCTAAGTGAGAAGATTTAGTGTGTCTGGGCGCAATTTTCCCAAGCCAAAATCTATTTTTCTTTCAAATCATAAGGTCCCACTTACTTAAACATTTGCACGTTTTGTCTACACCTGAAAAATAAAAAGACAATTTTATCCTCCATTTTATCATCATCTTTGACCATTTTATAAACACTTGCAGCCTTTGACATTTTTATAAATGGGAAGGGTAAATTTGGTAATGGGCGAGTAAATGGGCTAAATTGGTGCTGAAAACGTGTCAGAATGTTTTAGTTAAAAATTGTGCAATGTTCCAATATTTGCTCAACAACGGTCCTAATTTTATTACTCGGTGCGCCCAGACAGAGCCGTAATCTTTTTATTCAATAAAACCACATTTTAGTTGTCAAATTTTTGTTCTTGTAAGCTTGCTTACAATAAGATGATTAAAAGTTGATAGAAATAGGAACCCTTAGCTGTTGATGTAAAAATTTGTCTTTTTCTTGTGATATATTCTGGCTACAAAACAACAATTGAACAGGTGAGAATCAATTTCTACCTACCATTGACTTGATACATTTGTAATACATTGAATATTGACTTTTTGAGTTACTTAACTACCACTCGATTAGATTAAATGCCAAGCAACAAGTAATCTATAAATTACTTTTTTAAACGACTAAGAGCATCTCCAAGAGACTCTTTAAATATAAGATACTTTCTATTTTAAAGAATCAACGTTTAAAATCATGCTCTAAGAAACTCTTTAAATTAACATTTTAATTTAGAGAGTGTGTTTGACTCTCCAACTCACTCTCTATTATATTCAAAATGTTACAATTTTCAATATATGAAAACAATAAAATAGTTAGTTAAAATAAAAGATAAAGAAAAATAATAATTATTTTTTGAGAGTAGTAAAATTAAGTGTTAAATATAAAGAATTTGTTGGAGTACTTCAAAATTTTAACGCTCTAAATTTATAGATACTCTCTAAATGATAGAATATTCTCTTTAAAAATAGAGAGTATATTGGAAATGCTTTAAGCAAAGTACTTTTTTTTTTTGCTGTCGATAGAGGTGTAAATTTGATCGATAGGTTGTGTTGGGTTCAACCGACAAGCCTAGGAGCTAACCTTATATTTTTATGCAATAGATAAATAAAAAGAATGTGATGTTTAGCACGACTTACATTTTGTTTTCCACAATTCCAAGTTTGGATTTGGAGTAAGAGATGATGATCTTTTTTACTACTTTGCTAATTGCCACATTTTGAAATTCTTCAATCTAATCCTTTTTACTTCATTCATAAGGTATAATCGTGACACAAAACTGTCTATTCTTCTTTATGTAATTTCTCAAAGTTTAAAAATCAAGAAAACAATTTTCTATGAAGATAGTTACAAGATTTTAACTAATTTTTCTTTTTTAATTTTGTTATTTCTGATCTAATATTGTATACCAAACTAGTCTCGCATGGAGATTATCAGTTGTTAGAAGACTGTTATTAATCAAGAGTGGAAGGCTTCAAGAATCATTAATATTTAATACAGAGGATTAAACTAATGAATGTCAGCACACATTAGCTTTCATACCACACCTAGTCATTTAATCCTCGTGTTGTGCTAAAAAATACTTCCTCCATATACCTTTTCCATCTGGCAACCCTTACGCAGTCTTTAACGAAAGTCGAGATTACTGCGAACAAAATTGTAACTTCTTTTCGTCCCTACCAGATAAAAGGCTCAATACATTTCCATTCTGCTACCTGACTGCAATAGCCTTCGAACTGCTTGAGTTCCAGTTTATTCATTTACCATTCGTTTTCAAATACTCCCAAAAAACATGTTGAATTCCACATTTGATTTGATCAGCCTTGCTGCTTCGAATTCTCATGCAGTTTTTTGTCTATGCAATCTGATCATTGTCGTTCTTCTTGTCGGTAGCTCGAAATCCCGGTCAGAATTTAACGAAGATAAGCATTTTTCTCACGAAAACGTTGTTACCAATAAAGGAGGTTCCATGGAAAGAACAAATGCTTCATGTTCCTTAAAGACGTGCTCATTGATTGATGAATCTTCGTCTGTGGGCATATCAATGGTCGACAGTGATGAAGGAAGCCGAGATGAAGAAGAAGATGAAGATGAAGATGAAGGAAGCCGAGGAGGAGAAGAAGAAGAAGATGACGATGATGATGATGAGCTGAGAAGAAGAGCTGAAGAATTCATTGACAAAATTAACAAGGGGTGGATGAATGAAAAGTTGAAAGCATATACTCTAGGCCGAATGGACTTTAGTTTGCATCACCGACAGGATGGGCAAGCAAAATACTGATTTTTCGTTCGATCCTAATATTTATCGAGTCCATCTTATCAAACGCAGTGTGTATTGTTATAATTTTCCAGTTTCTAGAATGTTCTTAGCATTTGATAATTCAATGATTGTTTCATATTACTCTCATGTTTATGGTATATAATAATTTTGTTTTAACCTAATTTGAGTAACTGTTCCATTCTTCTGTTACATAGGGTGAGATTAGTACAATCCAATACTATATAATCAAACTTACTATTATGCCATTTCTGTAATAAAAATACATGCAGAATAAGAAGGTAGTTAAAAAGACGGTCTAAAAATGGTCCGATCTAGAAAGACAACAAAAAACCAAAAAAATTGTTGGATCTAATCAATATGAAGCTTTGAATCTATTGACAAAGTTCATGTCATGACGATCTATATGGAAGGGCTATTCGAAGAACTGGAATCTGCTGTCATCCATGCAACAAAAGTTCGTGAAACATACAGTTTTGCAGAATCAAGAGTTTTTCTTCACACTGGCCACCTGTCTACATTCCGGATTACAAATGCACGTCTCGTATGATAAACTACACAAATATTGAACAACTTTGAGATGAAATCAAAATCTCTCTGGTCTCATTCAAAGCATTGTCAAGTTTTGTATATCGCACATGCCCACACAATCAATTTCTTGTCATCATTATTTCGTCTTCATAATATGGATGGGGTGTGGGGGTGGGGACACCAGGTTAAAAATCATGTCATAACAAACTATCAGTCGGGTAGTTCTCGGAAAAAAAAAAGTTTCTTGTGCTGCATCATGGTACCTGGCAGACCCGCAAAAAGAATGGTAAATTTTCTTGGATAAGTCATTATACAATAAAGACGCAATTGACAAAACTATAACGTTGATTGGATCAAGAAACATCTCACGAGCAAAGATGTAGCAAGATTTAGAATTTAGAAACAAAATCAAGACTGGAATAGCCAGTAGGTTTCAAATTTTCATCCTGCAGAACGTTACTGCACTTTTACAGCCAGTTACAAAATTGGAATGCATCACAAAACTACGTTGACAGATCGAAATTTGGACAGATTTGAATAGTAGGTGCAAGGTTTATTGTGCTCAATTTACATCTACCAGCTCAACGTCAAATATAAGCCATGAATTCGGTGGAATAGTCCCCCCAGCTCCTTTAGCTCCGTAACTGTATTTAGAAAACCAGTGGTTGGTTATACTCACATGAATATAAAGCAAGTGAAAATTTTCATTCATCAGACATCCCCTGCTTAACCGAGAAGTTCCACGCCTACATGAGAGAACATAATTTTGCACTAGCAGATTCATGTAATATATGAAATTTCAACTATTTGTAACTCTGCTATTAGAAGCATGTTTGGCGGTGCTTAAACGTATCTAGAAAGTAACTGCAAGTCTTAGTTTAGTTTAGTTTCGGGAAAAGTTGTTAGTCAAAAAGCTTTAAAATCATGTATAGCATTTGTATGGCACAGCTTAATCAAAAATCATTTTCCTCAAAACTCGTTTTCAACCACACAATTCTCCCAATAAAATAATTTTGCAAATTTCAAGTGGACCCATAATTTTCCCTACTTTTTAACCATACATTCTCCAAAATTATAATTTTTCACTTCAAATGATCTCTCCCAAACAAACACTTGGTTAAACATGCTTTTAAACACAGCCACACATGCTCTAGAAGGTGCTGTCAATTCCACAAAGAACATCACTAAATTTAAAAGCACGAAGAAACTAATTGCATACCCCATGGCAGGTGGAATTGTGAGTCTCCTTTTGTCCCCAATACGCATGCCTGGTGATAAAATGAAGTGGGACAAATTATCAAAAATTATTTGCAAGCCATAAGAAGTAAAATTTATTAGAATGAAGTATGTATTCTAGGGTTAAAATAATTACCATTAACCCCAACATCCCAGCCCTTGATAACTTGTCCTATACCTGTAACAACAAAGTACATGAATTAAGTCATAAACACAAGGAATTCAGGAATTTCTTGAAGCACTTGCTTGACACTGCATACCTAAACGAAATTTGAAGGGCGCTCTGCCAATATTTGAGTCAAATGTTTTTCCATTCTTCTTCAGCTTCCCAATGTAATGGACACTAACCTGTGTAACAGAAAAGATTGTTTTGTACAAGCACCAAAACATGTTCCGAATAATCTTAATAAAAAAAGTTAAACCACGAAAACATTGTCACATATACAGAATATTTGTGCCATAATTATAGTTCTTGCGATCAATAGTTTTGAATGCCAAACTGCAGCCATAAGTAGGACGTAGATAGTAGTAGTTATATGAGATAAGTAAAGAGCTCAATCCATTTTGAAAATATCATGGATTCCTTATTTATTTGTCTCGTATCTTTCTTTAGTTTCATGTTATTCCAAATATTCTTTGCACTGAATTTTGAATGTGCTTTTTGACAGGCAGTTGGGGAAAGGGCCTTGCAGATGAAAGCTGACATATTAAATATATAAAGTAACCCATAAAAACAGCCATATTCACCTTTTTCCCTGGAGAAGCTCTTTTCCCATCTGGTTTACCCAAGGTCAACTCCTCTATGACCAATCCATTTGGGTACGTCCTCACTTGCAATGGTTTTGCTTCTTGCTTCTCTTCCTTCTCCAGAGTGGATCCATTTTTACCTGTTATGCTTTGATCTTCATTCGTGTTAGATGCAATCTCCTCTGTTTTATTCTGTTTATTTTTCTTCTTTTTCTCTTTCTTCCTGCAACGATTTTAAGGGATTGAATCAATAATAAAGATGATATTTCAGTGTATGAATTATGTCAAAGCCTAATAACTAGTAAATGATAGTTTCGAAGGTACATAAAGAGCCATTAGATCTTCAAACAACTACCATCACAGGGGGAGAGAATCTAAAGTGACTGATTATTTACTATGTAGTTCTCTTATTAAGTTGAAATGACACGCCATTTTGGATCAAAATCTTGGTCCACAAACACAATATTTAAAGATTTGCATCTGCAGCGTTTAATTAAGAACACTGTTCGCATTTTACAACTAAAAGTCTAAATGTTGAGAAATGAAAACCCACTTCTCACTTGTTGCCTTCGAATCATTTTCCATCTCAGCCATCGGCAGCTGCTCTGCATCATTGGAATCTTCCAAGACAGTTTGCTGAACCTCCTTTGTTACCTTTTCCTTCTTATTCTTTTTCTTTTTTTTAGCATCATTTTGAGATACGTTATCAGTTGGATCTGAAGAGCCATGTAGCGTGTCATTTTCCCTGCTGGCAAAATTGGATCAGAAACGTTAAGAAGTGCTACAAACAATATACAGTATATGATACTATTCAAGAAATAACGAATAAAAACCATCTTAATAGCATTCACCAATCAAAAACCAATCATTATAAATCCTAAATCTTCATCAGACACAACAAGGAAAATTCATCCCACCTTGCATATTCTCCATCTCGGCCAGCTGCATCAATCTTTCTTTTCAATTTTTTGCTCACTTCAGTTGTTGGTTTCTTTTTCTGGGCTTCCTCATCTGCGTTATCATCTTTGATTTCTCTGCTTGCAGATAATGGAAACCCATCGTCATCTTCGCTTTCCAAGACAGGAACATCATGTCCACCCTTGACCACAAGCTGCCGATCATAATTCATATTGTCATCAGACATGTTTGACTGACTTTTCTTCTTTTTTGCCCGTTTAGACACACCATTCTCATTGACAGGCTTCTCATCATCCACTATTTCTTCAATTCTCACTTTATGATAAACAAAAAAATAAGAATGAAGTAAACATTCAGAGATCGTGAAATGGGTAAGCCAGAGAAGTATTATGCAAATGTATCGTGACATAGATAATGTAACATCAGATTTCCAGTTGTTCACTTCACGATTTATGATTATCATTGTCAATAGATCAAAAATCTACTTCCAGGTCACATGTAAAAGGGTCATTATCTTGATGCTTACGCAATTACCAAGACAATCCGAAAGCATCAAAAAGTATTTGAAGGGAAGAAATAAAAAAACACCAGGAAAGGCACAAAGAGAATACAAAACAGTCACACTCCACAATCTCATGGAAGAATTTCTTCCTCGTCTCTTGATAAAAATTAAAAATCCACTACGTAGATTTTCTTAATTGATCAAGAAACGAAACCTTGAACTTCCTAATATGATTTGGTTTGAGGCAAAGTTCAATTGGAACACAAGACTACATATTACTTCCGGAAACTACCTCCACTATTGGGGACAGGAGAAGGTGGGTAAATGCCAAGATCGTCATCCTCCTCATCATCTTCATCTTCAGAATCTTGATTCATAAAATCATCCTCATCTTCTGAATCCGTACCCACGATATTCTCTTCATAAGAATCACTTAAATCGTAGTTAAAGAAATAAAGCAAAAACAGCTAAAAAAACATATACACACTTTCATTCTCGATCCATTTAAAAAATGATATATAAAGAAGCATACATTACATACTTATGAATATAAAAAGTATCAGTTAGCAACAGAAAAGAAGGATACGACCCAGATTCATCTCCAAGTTTATCCTGATCATTTTCACCATAGAAGAACCCGGATAGATGCACGTTGTGAGGGCCAATAACCGAGAAGGTAACTTCATCCTCCTCAAACTCGAGATTCAGTGAGCAAGTCTCGAGTCTTTCTGGTAACAACGAACATAAGTAAATGGGACTTTTATCTCCCACATTACACTGCACTTTGCTCTTCTTAGTTGAAGAACCACTACCCAGTGTTGCCTACATATCAACCACACGAGCAATCAATCTTTCATGATCAAGGGAAAGCACAAGTTATATGCAAAGTCGGAAAATAACAGCTTAAGAACTTTATAATATTGCAAAAAAATGATATTTCAGGAGGTAACCATTAACCATAAATCCATAATCAAACCGTGTGTGCGAGTGTCGTAGTAATATATTGACAAATGAGCAACTCTAAGCTCTCAAATTCATATAAAAATTAAAGCTTTTCAGAAAATTGAAAACATGCCATCAAAACATAAGAAAAATTACAAACCTGAGATATATGAAGTCTTCCCTTCTCATTATCGTACCGGTGGATATATGGTTTGCCTGGTTTTATTTCAATTCCTGGTCACAAAATCAATCACAAAAGAGAAATAAAAAATCAATTATACAGTTGTGTAGAAATATGTCTGAGTAAGTTAGCTTACCCCAGAAAGCCATTGGTGAGGTAGAATTGCAGCCTAGTTCTCTAAAACCCTAGAGGACAGTAAACTGTGCAGTTTGGGACCCTTTAAAACCCTAACGCTGAAATATTGGGGTTATAGAGGCACGGAAAAGCGTCCTACTTTGGCGAAATTATGACACGTTGAGGTTGGAAAAGGTTATACATTTTTAATTGGATAATTAGCACAAAATCCCTATCTTTTAATATTACCGTGCAAAACATTTCTATCTCTAATCTTTTTTTACATTTTCACCCTTATTTTTACATTTTATTGTCAAAAACTTCATTACATCCACTTACCATTAGTTGCTCCATTAATTCAATATAAAAGGTCAGTGTAATCAGCACAAAACGTCTATATCTTTTATTTTTTGTATTTTCACCCTTATTTCCATGTTTCATTGTCAAAAACGTAATTTCATTCATATACCGTCAGTTGCTCCATTAATTCAATACAAAACGTTAATTTTCTTTTCAAACACTAATGGTAAAATAGTCTGTGTCCATTAAGCCCCCTCTTCTCGCCTTCAAAATAGTTATTCCTTAAGTAACAATAAGTTGAATATGAAAATAATTAATAAAATTATTACATTAAATAAAAAAATTAGAGTAAAAAAAATTGTATTTCGGTGGATTACTGATAAAATTCAAATGGGGTATACTTGAGAATTCAGACAACTATACATTTACCTTGGAGCATTGAGGGATGGTTTCATTAAGGGGCTGCATAAGGGTGATTGGGTTAGATGAAATACAATATTATTTAAGCTATTTTTCTTTATTAATGTAATAATTTTATAAATTATTTTCATATTTACATTACTGTTACTTATGGAATAGTTATTTTGAAGGCGGGAAGCAGTGGTTAAATGTGTTGAGACTATTCAATCATTGGTGTTTGAAAAGAATATTGGTCTTTGTATTAGTATTAAATTAACTGAGCAATTGATAATAAGTGGATGGAAGACCCTTTTTTTGAGAATGAATGGTAAAAATAAAGGTGAAAATGTTAAATAATAATAATAATAATAATAATAATAAAGATATAGATATAGATATTTTGCACAATAATATTGGAAGACAGTGACATTTTGTATTAATTACCTTGGCTCTTTGAATTGAACTAACGTAGCAATTGACTGTAAGTTGATGAAACAACGTTTTTGACAATGACGGTGGTAATAAGGGCAAAAATACAAAAAATATAAAAGGTATGGATATTTTTCACAATAATATTGAAAGTTGGGAACGTTTTGTGCTAAATTACCTTTTTTAGTTCATTTAGAGCCAAGTTTGTATAGATTAAAATCCGAATAAAATTGCAAGTCAAAATTAATAATTAATTTTAAAGTAACGCAATATAGGATCTGTGCTAAAGCGTCACCCTATGTGACAGTATATGATAGGTCCAATTAAATGAACCTCATAAAACTACATTAATTGAATTTATAATTAATGCCACGTATATGTACATATGATTATATTTTAGTATTAATGATGTTAGATAGCACTATTATAATTTTAACTATGAGAAGAGATCTAAAGTCTAGGTCCTCTCGATTACTCTCCTTTGAACCTGAACTAGTCGAGAAGATGAAGCCACACCACATTTTCTAACCTCCGAATCAAACCCGCAACTAGAGATGAAATTTCAGAACCTAAACAACTCACGTAACATTATTTTATTATTTTTATAATATTGGTTTTATCATATTTATTTTATCCATATATTAAAAAAAGTCATAAAGAAAGACAAAAGAATAAATAAAGGAAAATTTTGACGACAAAGTACTCCAAAAACTCAAATATAGTCAATCAAGAGACGATCGAATCTATGGAAGCGTTGGTTTTCACTACAGCCAAATTCATTCACCTTTGCGGCTTGATTGTATATAACTATAAACGAGATTAACTTCAACGTTTCTTTCAGTAAGTGTTAGAATTTACAAACTCAAAATTTAACAAAGTATTAAATTCGACTGAATCTTTGGTATAGTATACAAGAAGAGACTTCAAGATCTACCCTTAAAAATATAAAATTAAAAAAATCGAGATGTCTCTGGACCAATTGAGATCATGTTATTAGATAGTGACAAAGGTCCAGACATAAAAATAACTTAATTAAAAAATTGATATCATGGAACACTGCCCACATAATCATGTGAGATCTATTCTTTGACAGCAACAAATGTTAAGGTCGCATGAATTGATCCAATAATCTTGTTTCCCTTGCACATATAATGTTGTCTATCCATAGACAAAACACCCAACTTGACGCTTGATAATCTTAACATTGGTAATGAATCATTGATGTCAAATTGCATTGCCATTATTTTTAAAAATTTATTCATCTATAGCATTGACGGGTTATGATCTACAATTGAAAACAATACATAGAACAAACACCTCTTGAGATACAAATGAAATTCAGCATCCTGTTGCTTATTTGGTTGCATCTTGCATTGACGAAACTAGATACAAGTGTTGGATTTTGATACCCAATAAATCCTGGGCGATGATGTAAACCGATGTTGGATAAGTTATATATCGACACCACAATTACTCGGACCAATCCTATAACCTACTTGGGCCATTTGAAGTAGCCTAACGTTATTAGTGTTGCTCATG
>CAIGRN010155703.1:0-22713 GCA_903798345.1 Fraxinus anomala
AATTGAGTTCATAGATTTCCCTAGGACAGTTTATGTGCCAATCCAATAAAGGTCTTTTATCTTAGAAACCTATTGGAAGGGACGGTGCAAGAGAAATGATCGAAATTTCAAATGGCCCGAAAATACTATGAGGTGCTTGAAAATGGTCAACATAGTTGAATGGGAGGATGGGTTTGAGTGACATTTTACCCCTAACCACATCTCATCCGCTAATTCTAGCAATCACTAAAAATTCCAATTGCTAATCAAGTTATTCTATAGTTCATGCCTAGTACAACATCATACACTTTCACCCTTCAAAAAAGAAAGAAAAATTAAAAACATTAAGTTCTTTGCTAAGGGCCTATTTGTTGTAGATTTTTTGAGAATAAATTTGGTGGAAAATATGTTTTTAGAGAATGTGGGGTTACAAAGTGGAAAAAAATTACGGGTTCACGAGCAAAATTATTTTATCGAGAAAATATGCGGTAGAAAATGAGTGGGGGTAATATGAGTTTTAACGAATCATGCTTCATTTGTACACTTTCCCCTCCAACCAATTTATGCCTAAAACACCATTCAGAGGTTCTACAGCAGCTAAGTAATAGCCTAAGCATTCTATATTACTGATCCAGATGATCAAATACTCTTCATAATGCAAAGTCACTTAATAACACTTGAAAAAAGAATAGTACCAAGAATTGCAATTTCCCTACTAACACTGTTCAGATTCAATTAGAACAAAGTCGTTCATAATGAAACAAAATATCATAATTCCTTACATCAACAAAAGATAAAGCTTGTTAAAAGTAAAATCCCAAGTCTGTTAAAGATAAAAACACTAACCAACATAGTTATTCCTCTAATATTGACATTTTACATAGAAACCAATGACTCAGTATCTGAGTGCAAAATCTCAAACGAGCAATTGGATCCTTTTATAGCACGCGATCAGTCGAAATCCAATAGCTAAAGTATGGCCAGTCCTCTTAATAAAGTTAATATTTTAAAACGAACCCAATACTCGACAAAGGTTGAAATTTTCAAACAATAAATCGAAAGGCTCACATGATTTAGCGAGTTTAAAGGAAGTGGCGGCTTTTTGATAAAGATCAGCAGCATCGTCATGCTTAGAACAAAATAAACCCCAACAACTAATCTTCTTCTCAGCTTTTCTCTCAAACTCCTCTCCTTTCACAATCTGATGATCCCTCATGCTGTTTCCAGCTTTTTGGCCTGATTGCAGGTCAAGTGTTTGAGAAAAAGAGAAAAGTAAAAACCGAAAGCTTGTGAAAGATATATTTGAGTATTAAGTTAAGTGCAATTGGCTGTGAAAAACCATTCATCTCCTGACAATATCAGGTGTACATAAAGTTCGACACGTTGAATTACATGTGTTTGGACAGATTTTGATGACGTTGACAACACTCAATCAAGGGGGTAGTTTTCGAGTGTACAAGTAATTTAATCTTTATTTTATTGAATTAAATAAATAAGTAATTATTATTAAAAAAATGTTACTCATTAGTCACTCTTTTATTTAAGTAGTCATCCATTCATCGGCGTGGTGAAATTCATTGCTCTCATTTGACAGAAATTGCCATGCGTCAAATAAGAAGTAGATGTGAAAAATTGACGACATTAAATTGTCGAGTTAATTAAACAAGTGCTCATTAAGCTCATTTCTATGTTACTAACTGCACACAGAATTTTTTTTTAAAAAAAAAAGGTTACAAATTCTGACTACATGAATGAGCAATATTTAACATTTCATCACATTTTGACACAATCGAGACTATAAATATTAATGTGTTAGTATTAATATTTTAAAATTGACCTGAGTCTTGATTTGCTAAAAGAATAGGGGGTCAGTAGGTTGAACGAGATTAAGTCGGTCATCATTAAAAAAAAAAAAAGTTGACTAAATAAATAAGTAAATTTAGCTGTTCGTTTTTAATAATATAACTTAAAATCTCTTTTAAAAGATAAAAAGTTAACTAAATGTTTTAGTAAAAAAAAAAAAAAAGATTGAATCCGCTAGGAAAACCATGTATTCCTCTATATGACGACTTTTTTTTCGCTTGATTGTCGTTGGATCATTGTATTTCCTTTTTTTTTTCTTGTCTTTTATTTGGGGGTGACTTGCATTAATGAAACCATTTGGCCCTAAAAAAACTAAATTTACTTTTAGCTTAATATTAAGATGAGGTCATAGTTATGACATTTTCGTTCCTTCATATCAATCTTAACGTAATTTGGCCTTTTATTTGTAACTCACAAAATTTAAATTTAGTTTTATCCTAACATTGAGACGAGATCGTAATTACACAATTTGAACATAGGAACATAACTGCAGAAACTAAAAAATAACAAATAAATCTAAGTTTACTCTCAAGATATAATATGTAGGGTCGGCACTTTGAGATTTTTGAGGCCCTAGACAACTAATTATTATTAGACCCTTAAATTTTGTGAATGTTTATGTCACCCCCTGATTTTCTACTGCATAAATGCATTCCCTTCATTTTAGTACGTTAAAAAGAAAAGAATGCTTTTATTCATCCGTACTACTTCTGCTCTACCGTCTCTACTGATAAGTTAAATGTATGCATAATAATAAGAATCTTAGTCCTGCAAACAAAAATCAAAATATCTTATTTTCCTTTGCTAAGTGGTAAGAAAATGTTAAATGGATAAAAGAATCATAAATCATTTCTTTAGAGATTTTACATTTAATTTTAGCCTTTAGGTGCCCAACACAATAATAAATCTGCTTCAACTTTGATTATGGAAATATGCTATACAGAAAGATTTTAAAATTTTCAATATTACAAACAGAACTTGTACCTAATTAAATATGCCAAAATGAATTTATCTTCAAACTTCACCCAAGATTGTAAGAGCAAGTAATGTGTTGACCCCGAAAAACGTAACACTTGCGGGACAATAGTGTCGGGCTCACTCACGACAACTCAAGCAAATTTCGGCTCGTTTTGATAGAAGTACCGGTGAGAAGCGGGATGAATGTGAACTCGGGAAATGCTTTATGGCGTAAGACAAAAGTGTTCAAGTACGGCAGGTGGAACGAAGATGATTGCGCTAACAACAACCATCGATTGAATACCAGAGTAACCCGTAACAAGATCAAATAATGTGTATGGAGGAAAAACTAAAAGATATGTATAGAATTTTGCAAGATCTTATATTATCAAGGGTTTAAGAGTCTAAAATCCAAGAATCCAACCATTTTTCAGTTACAAAGAGGTTTTATTTATAGTGTTTTGACCGACATGGTGTCCGTTGAATCAGAAACACGTAGCCTCATCTCTTTGACTGGGGCTTCACATCACTGTCTATCATATAATAAATACATTAAGAATGCGTCAGTCATCTTAAACATTAAGCTGACACACATGACATTCTTATTATAAATATTACATCAATCATTTCTAAAAATTGTCTAAGGATACTTAAGATTCACGAGTTTCAGGTGGATTAGAGGTCTCGGAGGAAGGTTTTTCTCGTGAAGAGCTTCGCCTCCTTCAATCTTTTATACAGCGCTTCGAATTATGCACTTCAGCCTTTTAGACAGTGTTTCGGCTTAAGAGTTTCAGTCATTAATATGATTTCCTCACTTTTGACCATTAGGTCTTTGTTGACTTTTTTGCCCATGTGGTTTGCTATGTGGCACTTTGACTTAAGATTCGGAGGTGAGGCGTAATAATAGTCCCACAAGTCTAGATATGATTATTTATGTAATGCATTGACTTGTATGTAAAAGATTTTGTTGAGAGATGATTTTTACCATATCACAATATTTATACTTAGAATTTAAATGTACTTGACTTGTGTGAACTACCTGCTAATGTTGTTCGAAGTTGGATACTTTGGGATATTTTTCTTTTTGTAGTAATCCCGAGGAGTGTCAGGGAAGCGAATCAAGTCCAATGATGTATCGTTCGAAGTGCCTTTGCACACTCGAAGCCTTATTCGAACTGGTTGATGAGAAGTGGCTTTGACCTTTGCTAGGTCTTCAGGTTGCTAATTACGAGGAGACTGATTTTAAAACATTTGGGGGACACGAGGATGATTTGATGTTTTTGTACGTTTCCAAGAAAAAAAGCTGAAACGATTCAATTTCCTACACACACAATCGTCACCACATTTAATGCGCAATGATAGATGTTTTGCCCACGTCTTACGAAGTTAAGGCTCATGAGAGCGCGTGAGGCAAATTCTCTGATCTGGACTGTAGAAGATGAAACGTTTGATGTATTAAGTAGTCCAGATTAAAACTTCAAATGAACGACAAAATGATCCGATCGACATCCTACAGTTGGGATTTGAGAGCCTCTGCCTATAAAAGGGGAAGATTCATGGCAAAATATCACTTTTGCCTTTAAAGTATTCCTCATTCGAATTTCTCAAAATCTCTAAGTTTTGCTTCTCTTCTCTTTTGCACTTTTCACTTTTCGGCTATACTCCACCATTTTTTAATCCAACTCATAAGTATCCTAAACTTTTAACTTTAAAATCTAAATCAATTGGCATCTCTAAACTCTACTCGGGAACGTTGACATTAGTGAGGTAGTGGCTGAAATAGGAGTTGAGATTACTAGCACGACAGACCTGGTCCGAGTCAATCAGGCTGGACAAAGTGTACTACCTTCTAGGGGGTAGGAAAGACAATGAGAAAGCCCGGGGGCAGCCAAAATCCCATATTATGTAAATTCGACCCACCTAGCCAACTTTAGGGAAAATTACCGGATCCCTTATAGAACTCATCTCCCCTACTCCTAATGAGTGAGCCTACTTTTCGAGGCAGGGCTGCATCGCCATCAGCGAATTCTTCCTAAAGGTTGGGCTTTGCCTATCTTTACATTCCCTTTTTAGAGTAGTACTTACATTGTACGGGCTAGCCCCCACCCATCTCATCTCCAATGCTTGGGCAATTAATGGGGACTTACTTCATCTGGAAGAAAACTTCCCTCAGAGATGACATGCCTCTCTATGTTTTTCAATCTGTTTTCCAACTTCGGGTCGTGGGAAACTTGGAACTCAAAAGGGTGGTACTCCCTTTGTCCATGGGTGTCACATTCTCACTTTGTCCTGGGCCTTTTCTCCTCCATCAAAGAATGGAAGAAGACCTTGTTTTGGGTAAGGGAGAAGTGGCAGGAATGTGATGATAATATCGTCTTTTATGTGAAAGCTCTGACCTCTTACTCCGAAGCCCGTGAATGTTATTTTTGCCTTTTGATTTATGTGTAGATGAATCTGATGTTAACATTTTTTCTGTTATTTTGTAGGGTCAGTTGAGTGCTTCGACTTGAGGGAGAGCGATTGGGAGACATTGATTGATATCTACAGCCAGCCTTCATCCTCTCGCGACTTCGATCGTTTGATTGCTTTCAGGAGATGTTTTGAAGAATTTTGCTTGATGGCCAAGAGAGGTACCACTTTCCTCTTCTCAAACTTCATTCTATATGTAGTTAACTGTCAACTTGTTTCTTTACTTTGCAGAAAATTTTGAGAAACAAAGGCACCCTACTCCGAACATGGCCTCTATACTCGCTGTTGCCTCCATCTCGGGATGAAGGGGTTTGAAGCCCTCATCCACTGGGGCCAAACAGGTGAGGGACCAAATAGAAAAAGTCAGTCGAGAAGCTGGCAGTCAAGATGAGAAGCGACCTTCCCTAAAAGACAAGGGGAAGAAAATCATTGAGGAGATCCCCAATAAGAAACATGGATTCCACACCACTGGAGTGGGTGGTTCAAAAGACTTTCCTCCTCCTCGCTTCGATGTCCCTATCAGGGAGAAGTTATTGGCAGCATCCATAGCTGCAGCCTCTGGAAGATAGAAAATGCCAACTTCTGTGGACCCCAGAGGCACGAATCTTCCAAGAAGGCGAGGTCTATACGTGACTCCACCGCTTCCAAGGCTCCTCAACGAACCATACTTGCCGTAAAGAGGAGAAGCGACGAACTGGCTTCTAAAGCTCTTGCCCTACTTCAGAGTGAAGTGACCTCTCTTACAAAGTGAGTAAGATGTCTGAAGCCCATCAGAGGTTGGAAGTTGAGGCCTTGGAAAAGGCTAACAAAGAGAATGTTGCTCTAAAAGTGCAAGTGGGGAAGCTGAACCTAAAAGTTTATGGCCTAACAGAAGAAGTGGAGACTGCTCGACAAGAACTCAGTCTGCTGGGGATGATGCCAAAAAGTGCTACCTCGCGAACTTCCATTTAATAGAGGCATACCAAAGCTTTGCAAAGTACTGGTGGAGATATGCCTACACAGAAATGGTAGAGTGACTTAATGTGAACATCGAAGGCATCAACACTTTTAAGGTAAGAATTCCTTGAAGAGGGAGAATAGAAGCCTCATACTTTGGCAGAGGGTAGCCAAGTGATTGAGATTGAAAATGATGCTGTTGACAAGGCTCCTGAAGTCGTGGCTCATGATGCGATTATTCCCTTCGTAGCTCCCCATTCCTTACATGTATCTATAGGTCTTTTTGTTTTTTCTTTGTAAATGGCTTCGACCACAATTTGTAAATACTTATTTGAATGAATGAAATTTCTTTTTGCTCACGTACTAGTTTTACTTACTTTCTACACTTATTGCTTTATGTATATTGCAATGCTCTTTAGTATAGCTCGAACCACTTTTACTTTAACTATAATATTAAACTTATGCGCATCAAACTTTAATAACGTCGAACTTGTAATAACATAAAACTTACGCACATCGAACTTCAGTAACAATTTCAACTTTGTAATAACGTCAAGCTTATAATTTTGTATAAGTGTTAGGATGTCGTGTACCTTCATAAGTTTCTGAACCTATTCACATCAAACTTCAATGATAACATCAAACTGAAGCCCTTAACCACTTCAGACTTTTATTCGACTTTGTTTATTTGTAATTTGCACAAGTGTTTGTAGTTTGCTTGCCGTCTTTTCCTAAGCATGGGGGTTGAGTGGTTTGCTTATGCTGAGATTTCCTTAACAACTTTTGTTAAAGTCCTGTGCGACACTTCACGAGTGCTGAGGTGGTCCATTTTAGGATCCAACTCCTCGTCGAAGCGCACACGTGTCTCTTCATAGGGACATGTCATCTATGAAGAGGTTTTCTCTTTAACTTTTGTCAATAGGAAGTACTTCATTGCTTTTAGTGAACTTGCCTTAACAAAATTAAGAAAATTTTTAACTTATCAAGATTAATAATTTTCCCGAGCATGAGGTTGAGTGGTTCGTTCATGTTGAGGCTTCCTTAACAACTTTTGTTGTTAATGACATGTACAATATTTCACAAGTATAGAGGTGGTCCATTTTAGGATCCAACTCCTTGTCGATGTGTTCACGTCTCTTCACAGGGATGTGTCATCTATGAAGAGGCTTCACCTCTGACTTTTGTCAATAGAAGTTATTTTTATTGATTTTAACTTGTGAAAAAATTTAATTTTTTGGATTGCGAACTTTGTTTCCTGAATATGGGGTTGAGCGACTCGCCTATAATGAAGCTTCCTTAACAACTTTTATTGCTAAAGGCATATGTAGCACTTCGCGAGTGCAGAAGTGGTCCATTTTAGGATCCAACTTCTCATCGAGGCGCCAACACTTCTCCGCATAGAGAGTCCATCTATGTGTAGGCTTTCCCTAGGACTTTTGTCTCTTAGAAGGTAGTTTAATGCACAAACAATTTGATAAATGTCGATTTCATTAAATCAAGAATTGTATAAACTGTATATTTAAATCATTATTGATAGTATTTCCGTAGATGCTCTGCATTCCATGGATGAGGCTGCACCTTTCCATCCATATTCAATTTTATATGTTCCAAGTCGAATCTCTTCCTTAATGTGGTAGGGGCCTTCCCATTTGAGACCAAGGGTTCCTGTACCATATTCTTTGGAAGATAAATATACTCTTCAGAGCACCAACTCATTCAAATGAAATGACTTCTTCTTTACTTTAGAATTGTAGTATCTAATCATTTTCCGCCAGTAAACAACCAATTTTTCTTGAGAATCATCTCTATTTTCTTCAAGGATGTCCAATGATCGTTTAATTTTTCGCAAGTGAACGGGATCGTGAACAAGTAATAAAGTAGTGAATATAGTGTCGAACCCACGAGAACTACGTATTCAATCGAGTTAAAATTAATTTCAACTTTAATCGATAGCAAGTCAAATCAAATTAAAGTCAAAATATTTAATTAAGAACTAAAAATATCATAACAAGGGTTCATCTCATCCTAGCAATGTATAAAATTAGTCTACCATATTGAAATTACAAGAAATAATATTTAAGTGGAAAGATAAAATCCGAATTTTTGATAAATTGAGAAGATGAAGATAAATCTTGAAATCTTGAATCTCTTCAATGGTTTCTTGACGAATCTCCACTTGCGCCTTCACTTCTTTGCCTAAAAATCTAGTTTGAATCTTCACTTGATTGAATTCTTGCAAATCACTTTCAATCCTCTCACAAAAAGATATGAATTTTCCTCCTTCAATGATAATAATTGATGAATATTGAAGTATAATATGTACATGAGAGATCTTAATATGTATTTTGCTGTTCCCTATTTGTAGGAGTCGAAAATTGGTTGAAAATCACATCCAAATTGATTTCCAAAAGAGTTCCAATCGAATAAGGAAAGTTGTCTTCGTCTGCGGATTTTTTGTCTCTACACAGCATTCAGTATTTTGGCCATAACTTTCTCTTTTGATATCCGATTGAAGCGATTCAAAGTTTATTGAAAAGATAACTCAAAGGGCTACAATTTTACTAGAAATATAATTTTCCTAATTGGGATGTTTACTATGCCAAAAATCGGTATCAATATTCAACTAAAAATCTGAAATATAACTTGTGCGATTGGAAATTGATTTTAATCATATTCCATTTATTTTTGAGTTTTAATTACATCTAATTGTCTCCTAACAATCTTCAAAGTATCGTCTTGTGGTCCGAATTAACTATTGAATATTTACAATTTGGTTCTCAAACTTTAGATTTTGTCATTTTTCATCAATTTTCGTTTTTTTCTTTCGATTTCTCATTCAACCATTGAGTTTTACCTAATATAACATAAAATACAATAATTTAGAATATATTTTGTCAAAAAAATTGTCAAATATTTATATTTTAGGACCCCAAATAAGTATATAAAATATATGAAACTCAAATACGCCATTATGCAAATACAAAGCATGTAAAATAATCAATCGGCATTATCAAACCATAANTACCTATATAACATAAAATACAATAATTTAGGATATATTTTATCAAAAGAACTATCATATATCGATATTTTAGGCCCCAAATAAGTGTATAAAAATACACTTATCATCCAATTCACGTGTCATTATCTCGTCATTAGATATTTTATTGAAATGGGCTCATAGCCTCGGCCCCGTAAGCCATAAAGAACGGAGTTTCTCCTATAACAGTTTTGCTTGTAGTTCATATAGCCCAAAGGACTTGAGACAACTCATCAATCCTTAGATGCATCAAATTTTCTCTTCAATGTGTACTTGATTGTCTTGTTGACGACCTCTACCTGTTGCCTAGGTATGATGTGGGGAGGAAAAATGTTTCTTAATACCCAGTTTCTCACATAAGCTTCTGACCTTCTTATTATCAAACTGTCGACCATTGTCCGACATAATTGAATGAGAAATTCCGAATCTACAAATGATATTTTTCTAGAGGAATTTGGAAGTATTGGCTTCAATAATTTTACCAAGGGGTTTGGCTTCTACCCATTTGGTGAAATAATCAATAGTGACAATTGCGAAGCTAGAGTTTCTCTTTCTTTGGGAAAATGATCTATAATGTCAATCCCTAATTTAGCAAATATCAAGGGGCTGGCCCTTGGGAAGGCTGCCTCTGAATTGTTGCAAATCGTTGACACTTGTCACATTTATTGATGAACAGTTGCGCATCATTTTTTCAAGGTAGACCAATAATATCCTTGCCTCAACATTTTTTTTGTGCCAAAGACCATCATTCCATGTGATTGCCACATACCCCTTCATGAATATCTCGGAGCACATAATTGGCTTGTTCCCCACCGATGCATCGAAGTAAAGGCAAGGAGAATCCTCACTTATACATCACGTCATCTTGGAAGATGAAGTGAGCGACTCGTCTTTTGAGCTTATGTGCCTCCTCCTTTTCAAAGGGTAATGTCTACGAAGATGCTCAATGGGCACTACTGTGAGCAATTCAAAATCTTTACTGCTTACCAACTTTGAAAGGGCATCTACATGAGCATTTTTTGTGTATGGTATTTGCACCAACTCAAATATTTCGAAAGCAGGAATGAACTCCATAACCAGTTTCAAGTATGTGGCCATGGACTTATCTCTGACTAAAAAATTGCCATGAACCTGGCTTACAACCAACTGGGAATCATTATAGTTTACAAACATCTTCGCCTGCATTTTCCTGGCTAGTCTGAGGCCTGCCAGGGGGGCCTTATATTCTGCTGCGTTACTAGTGGCTTTGAAGATGAACCTTACAGTACAGAGAAGCTTATGACCTTCCGGGCTGACAATAACTAATTCTGCTCTTGATCCGGTGTTCTCTGACGTTTCATCGACAAAGAGGCTCCATGTAGGAGGTTCGACATGTTCCATCTCATTTTCCAATTCTGGAGTAGAGGTTAATTATGCTACAAAATTTGCTATGGCCTGTCTCTTTATAGCAGCCCTTGGCTTGAACACAATATTAAACTCGCTGAGTTCCATAGCCCAGATTAATAACCGTCTTGAAGCGTCATACTTCTGCAACATTTGTTTCAGGGAAATGTTAGTTCGCACATTAATAGTATGGGCTCAGAAATATGGCATCAATTTTCGTGAAGCTGTCACCAAGAAGAGTGATAGCTTCTCCATGTCTAGATAGCTAGTCTCAGCTGCCAATAATGCTTTGCTTACATAATAAATAAGCAGCTGGTGATCATTTTCTACTCTTTTCAAAATCGAACTCATTGCCTCGGGGGTTACTGCCAAGTACTGCTGTAGTAGTTCGTTGGTCTTTGGTTTTTAGTTTGGAGAAGAAGAGAGCATGTCCCAAGTGCTTTTTCTGCTCTTGTAGGGATATCTCACATTCCTCTATCCAATGAAACTTATTTCCCCCTTTAGAATTTTAAAGAAAGGTAGGCACTTGTCCGTGGCATTAAAAATGAAACAGTTCGATGCAGCTACATGTTCGGCGAAGCTCTGCACCTCCTTTGATTTCTGAGGCGATCACATATCAATTAGAGTTTTGATTTTTTCTAGGTTGGCTTCAATGCCTCTCTAGTCGACAATATAGACTAAAAGTTTTCCAAATGCACACTTTAAAGGATTGAGCCTCATCATGTACCTCTTCAATATTTGAAATGTTTCGTTAGGATGTTGGACATGATCTCTTACAATTAAGCTCTTTACCAGCATTTTTTCCACAAAAACTTTCATGGTTTTTCCAATAAGGTTCGCATATATTTTATTGATAAGCCATTGGTAGGTAGCCTCAGCGTTTTTCAACCCAAAGGGCATGACCTTGTAGCGATACAAAGCCTTGTCTATTATGAAGGACGTGTGTTCTTCATCTACTAAGTACATTGGGATTTGATTGTACTAGGAATATGCATTCATGAAGATAAGAAGTTCATGTCCATCGGTTGAATCCACAAGTTGGTCAATCTGGGGAAGTGGGGAAACTGTCATTGGGATAGACTTGATTCAAGTTCGAAAAATCCACATAAACCCTCTATTTGCCATTGTGTTTCTTGACCAACACTGAATTAGAGACCTACTTTAGATACAAAGACTCCTGGATGAAATGGTTATCGAAAAGCCTTTTGACTTTATACTTTAGAGCTTCATCTCTTCGGAATGGGAGCTCTTCTCTTCTGCCTGTGTGCTGTGGCCTTTGGGCAAATGTTCAAGTGGTGGCAACTGACTTTTAGGTCAATGTCGATCATGTCTTCGTGCTTCCAAGCTAACACGTCAAGATTTTTCAGCAAAAAGCTTTTAAGCTTCTCCTTAACTTCCATTGGCAGATTTCTTCCAATTTGCAGGTGTTTGGAGGGGTCGTATGGGTCTACTAGGAAGTTCTCCAGTTCCTCCAAAAGGACTGTTTGAGGTTTACAATCAATGATGCGAGGGTCCAGCTCCTCCAAACTAGCTACTTCTTCCACAGCTCTTCCTTCTTCAGGGGTAGTCTATTTTTCACATACAGCTTTTTTTTGGAGGTACATATAACTCCAAAGATGGCCCCCTTCTTCAGAGGCATCCGTCATTTCAACGTATTTCCCTTGTTTAGGGATTCTTCCTTGTTTAGATACGTCGTCCATGTTAATGTATAAGGTAATTAATCACATTGAGGCTTATTGGTTCGACTTTCCTTAGGGAATTCGAGTAACATTCCCTCGCGCCCCTTTGATCACATCTAACCATGGCTATACCATTCTCGGTTGGGAACTTCATGCATAGGTAGTGGATGGAAGTGACGAAACATAGTTCTTTCAAAGTTGATCTCCACAACACTCCATGATACGTAGAACGATTATCTACAACCAATAATTCCATAAAATGGTGAGCAGTCAAATGTGCGATCCCCATCTCTATTGTTAGAATGATTTTACCCATTGGGATGATGCTGTCACCCGTGAAGCCATACAAGGGGGAACTCGTTAAGGCTAGCTCGTGATCAACTTTCATCTTATCAAAAGTTGTTCCAAATATGATGTTGACAGAGCTTCCATTATCTACTAGCATTCTTTTTAGGCCATTGCGTGCTACAACGACCCTTACCACCAGGGCTTCACAATGTGGATAATGTACACCCACTACATTGTCTTGGGTGAAGGTGATAGGTTGAACTTTTCATTCGACAGAGGCTTGATTAACTACAATACTTGTCATTGGAGGGGTCCATCGCTTCTCGATATAATTTCTCTGAGAGTTCCTAGATTCTCCCCAATGTACGGGCCTGCAGAGATTGTATCAATTTTTCTCTGATGGGCTTTTGGCCAACATTCATTGGGGGCTTCTTATTTGTCTTTGGCCTTCTCTAGCTCGTTCTGCATCAGTATCTCTCATCCTGAGAGTACTATTCCCGTTAGGACACCTCGACTCAACATTCCTAAGTTGTTAGGTTTGCTTAGGAGGAGCGTCTCTTCTGAGGCGCCTGTTCCTCTCTTAACTGGCGCTCTGAGGGTGCCTCGCAATGTCCCTGCAGCCTTCAGTACTGTGGCTATATAAATGATGGTATGTACAGTAGAGGGATGCTTCATCCCTATTTCTAGGTTCAGCGTTTTGCCATCCACCCCTTCTTGTTTGGGAAATTCTTTGATAGGGTCTGTTCTGGTATGTCACAGCACAAGGGTTTACTTCTTCGTAGGCCAAAGTGAGCACTACATTTAGCGTCGCTGCAGCCAATGCTTGCTCGGGTTGAGAGGGGTTGATTGTCTTTCCTAATGGTTCATCAAATGTGAAGGTTGGCCTCTTCCTCTTTGCATTTGAGGAGGTGAGAGTCCCCGACTAGCCCTATTTCTATGATGTCTCAATTCTTCATTGAGAATCTCATGCCCTATCATTTCCAGTAAGGCATCATAACGATAGGTTCTTTGTTTTGTATATCTCTCAAGAAGAAAGAGTTCATGTCCAATCTTCCCCTTAGCACCGTTAGAGCCTCCTTATCTATTACTTGCACACAGTAGGTCATCTCATCCATAAAGCGGGACAAGAAAATTTTCAAAGACTCGCCCTACTGTTGTCGCATATTTTGCAAGCGTTGTATAAGTTATTCTCCTTCTTTACTTGTGACGAAGTGCTTAAGGAATGTCTATTTGAGATCCAGCCAGCTTCGAATGCTCCATTCTGATAGTCTAGTGTACCAAATTTTGGCTGCTCCACTTCGGGTCAAGTGGAAGGCACTACACTTCATGGCTGGGGTGGCTCCATTTAGATTCATGCGAGTCTTGAGCTGTTGAGATGCTTTACGGGATCACCCTTTTCATCATACTTGAGAATTTTGGAAAGTATGCAGTGGTTCAACATGGGGGCATTCCTAATGGTATGCAAAAATGGTGAATTATCATCGTCATCGTCAAGATCGGAGGACCTTTGTAGTTAATCAGAATCCTCATTTTCCCTAAATTGAGTCTCTGGGACGAATGGGAAGGTCTTACTTCACTTTTGGCCTGCTCTTGCTTTTTTTACCTATTTCTAAGCAGAGGGATCTGAGACGCTTCATCATGGAAATGTTCGTCTTGTCTTTCGAACTGAAGAGGCTCATGTTGCCTATATCTAGGCATGGGAGGAGGTCAATCTTGCCTATTTCAAAGTGCAGAGGGAGGTGGAGCCTGCCTATTTCTTGGCACCCCTAGGCTCAGCCTATCAAAGATGCTTACCGACTTCTGCTGCAAGTCCTCTGGTACATAGTTTGGGAAAGAATTGTATAAAGCCTCATTAAGTCGTTCGGAGGCGTAATTGGTGGATGTATCAACTTTCAACTCTTTTTCGTGGGAGGCTTCCATCCTTGCGTGATGTTGGTGTCCAACCATTTGGCTTTGAACCTCCTCTTCCTCTTCCTCGTGGTAGTGCCCTTCCGAAAGGGCATGTAATACGTTCCCGAGTGCTACATGCGAAGGAACTAGGTATCCTCCTTGGCCCCGCGTGCTCATCAATAGTTTATACATGGTCATGTTCTGTTTGGTTATGTTTCTCATATTGGTGGCCATTGTGGCAACCTCCCTGTAAATTTTGCTGCTACCCTGCCCCTGTCCCTGCCTCGCCTATGCTGTTGGTGAGGTTGAGGGTGAGCGACTAAGACGGTTTTTTCTTCAAGAACATCCATTTTTCAAGGATTGTGAAATTTCTTTCAATTCGCTTACAACTGGCTTCTTCCAAGGAGACTCTCGTAGTTTAAATGTATGATTTCCCACAAACGACGCCAATCTATTGACCCTGAAAAATATGATGCTTTCCTGGACAACAGATGTAGGGCCCACTCATGCCAGCTTAAGAAAATTCTGACATGTTTTGACCGGAGTGCCAATAAGAAGTAGGATGAATGTGAATGCATGAAATGTTTTACGGCGTGAGACAAAAGTGTTCAAGTACTGACGTGTGGAATGAAGATGATTGTGCTAAAAACAATCATCGATTGAATACCAGAGTAACCCATAACAAGATCAAATAATGTGTATTGAGGAAAAACTAGAAGATATGTATAGAATTTTGCAAGACCATTTATTATCAAAGGTTCAAGAGTCTAAAATCCAAGAATCCAACCCTTTTCAGTTACAAAGAGGTTCTATTTATGGTGTTTCAGCCGATGTGGCGTTCGTTGGATCAGAACTACGTGGTCTCATTTCCTTGACTGAGGCTTCACATCACTGTTTATCATACAATAAATACAATGAGAAATGGGTCAGGTGCCCTAAATAATTAGCTGTCACACCTGACATTCTTTATTATAGACGTTGATTCGTTCATTTCTAAAGATTGCCTAAGGATCTTGTAAGAGACAACTTCAGATTCATGAGCTTCAACTGGATTAGGGGCCTCAGAGGAAGGTTCTCCTCGTGAAGAGCTTCGGCTCCTTTCATCTTTTATACAGTACTTCGGATTATGCACTTAACTGTTTAAACAGTGTTTCGGCTTAAGAGCTTCAGCCATTCATATGATTTCTTCATTTTTGATCGTTGGGTCCTCGTGAGGCGTAACATAATGTACTTTCACAAGATTCAAACTTACAAAAAGAAATTAAAAATGTACCAAAGTAGATTGTAGACAACAAACTTCTTTCTCATATAAATATTGTGTCATAGATGAAAGAAGCAATTCAGCATCATAAAAACAATGATTGTTTTTGAAATTTTCAGTCCCCTAAAGAGATTTTTTTTATTCTTTCTTTTTTATATATCTATTTTATTTAGAGAGATAGAATTCTTGTCATGATGGATGAACTAATGCTGGTTAGCTCTTAGATGTGAAACTTGATTGAATCATTACTTCAAATTAGAAAGAGTAGGTGTAGAATTTTAATATTTTAAATGGAATCTTTTCTTCATTCTTGCCCTTGGACTTCTCCAGTAGCAGCAATGGTCCGATATAATTGATGATTTGAATTCAAAAATACAAAGTCTCGGTATCTCTTCCAACCCTGGGAAAAACATGATTTTTTGGAAACATTTGATGGATTTTTTTGCAGGTAAAACCATTTTGGACAGTTTCCATCTATAATTCGTCAGTAGACCAAAAATCTAACTTTGACCACATTTTAAATATTTTAAACAGGGGCAAAAGAGTAACTTTTCATTTTTCACATTAAATAATTAAATAAGAAACAATAACATTAAAAAATAAATAAACCCCCCTCCCCCACACACATACACTATCGTCTTCTTCCTTTCAACCCTCATCCATCCCCACCTCAAACCCAAAATCCACACAAACACACACACACACACACACAATCGCAGTATCAGTAATTCACATAGGCAATCTGGTCAACATTCCAATTGGTAAACAATTGTAATGCTGTTGTCATGGCTTTAAAGTTGTATTTCTTTTATATGGTTTTCTGTTTTTCAAATCTGTGGCAATGTAAACATATGTTTCTTTTTGGGGTTGATGTTGCAATTGTTGTTTGATCCAGCTTCCATACTCCTAAGACTCAAACCCGGCCAAATTTCTCTGAAATGGGTATGATTCGAAATGGACAGAGAGGGGGGAAATCTGTTAGTGTAGCTTCGAGGGCACATTGTGAAATATCTTAGGCAACCAGTAATGTATCAAATTAAGTTTTAGATCGTTATATAGATGGAGAACAACAGATGGATACGAATGCTTCAAAGAGCCATTTTCCCACGAGAACTAACATTGACAATGGGAACTAGGGAGAATGCGGCAACCAAGAGTTCAGTGCACGGTACCTATTTCGCCAAATGATGGAAGAAAACAGAAACCAAAATCTCAATCCTTCGGAGAAGCAAAAGTATTTCAGTTTCAATTATCATCTGGAGGTGGCCGTGGTCGGTGTAAATTTTGGGTTTGAGGCGAAGGTGGGTGAGGGTGAGGGTTGAAAGGAAGAAGACGATTTTTTATGTATGTGTGTGTGTGTGTGTGTTTTAATTTAATTATTTAATGTGATAAATAAAAAAACTACTCTTTTACCAATTTTTAAAATATTAAAAATGTGGTTAAAGTTAAATTTTTGGTCAACTGACAGAATTATGGATGAAAACTATCCGAAATGGCTTCACCTACAATATTTGGAAATGTTAAGAGTGACAACTGCAACAAATCAAAAGTTTAGATAAAGTTTTATAATATTTCAAAGGTTTGGAGCTTTTGCTGTAATTATTTTAATTTGATAATTTATTACTGGTGAAGTAAAAAAAAAGGTAGAAGTGGTATCATTTTCTTTTGGCAACGATCAAATAATTGATTCAAATATTGGCACGAAATCGGCGTATTTGAGGAGAATATTGACAAAATTACAATTTTAGTCATCACTACACTATAAAAGAGGCAAAAAACTTGGCCGCCACGTGTCTCCTCCTCCCCTTCACACAAGCTATCCCATCTTCCATTTTCACATGCAATTAACTTCATCCCATACCCCCATCATTCATCAATCCACCAAAACCGATTCTTCGTATTCTTCGTCGATGATTCCTTCACATTTTACCCTAATAATTGGTGAGTACTTTAGAATTCCAATTTCTCTATGGAACTTTGATTTCGTTCCAATTTTCATTTCTTGTTAATTTTTAATTTTACTGATTGTGATGATAGCGTCGAGGAGACGGTGGAGGCTACTGCAACGCGGGGATGGAGCTGGTAAAGAAGAAGTAAGCCAAACATCATCATACTTATTTTCTTTATATTTGATTATTTTATAAATTTCACACATTACCATGAAAATTAGCCGTATTTGGATTTAGCCCTTCCATAATGTGCGGAAATTGATTTCAATTTTGTTGGTTTTTTTCTTATGTTTAGAATTGTTTTGTGGGTTGTTGCAATTGAGTTTTGTTTTACTACAGGTTGTGAATTGGGCATGAAATTCTCTGTGTTTTGTTTAATTCTTGGAGAAATAAGTAAAAACATGAGTTTTGGTAAATATTTTATCTTATAAGAGTTTTATCAATTGGTCGGTCTTGTGTAGAATTGGAAATAATTGATTGAAAAAAAAAAACGTGTGACACGGAGAGGGCCTCCGTGTGCGCACGAAGTGTTTCCATGCGCACACAGTGTCCGGATTTCTTTTTTTTTTTATAATGCTAATAATAACATTTTCAGTTTCAACTAATATTTTGAGATAGATATTCTTTTATTAACTTAAAATTGCTAGTGACAATTAGAAAGGTTGTGGAGAGAAAGAAAATAAGATTTTTTCCTTTCTTTTTTTAATTGTAAGTTATAACTGTAAATTTGTTACAACGAGTGATGCTTTATTGATGATTTTAAAATCACATAAACATGGAAGGAAAATAAGAAATTAAAAACTGAATTGGAGATAGAATAAAATCTTTATTCAAGTTGTTTGTTTTGGAACATAAGTAGTGGATGTCGAATGTCGAATTTGCACAACTTCTTATAATGGATTAGAGCGAGGAGAATATTAAACTATGATTAAAATTAAGAATGAATTTCGTATATACTAATATTGAAAGAGTGTTACCACCCTTTTTTTCGTAAATTACTTATAAAACTTCGAGCTAGATTTTGAATATGTATCTCTTTCCAATTTCATTGAGTTTTTTTTTTTTTTTAATCTTTTTGAATAAGTTCCTTCCCATCGATCCATCTTTAACTGCTTTTTTTCANTGAATAAGTTCCTTCCCATCGATCCATCTTTAACTGCTTTTTTTCATATTACCAAAGATGGATTCCTACTATAATATCTCATGTTGTTCCATATTTACATGCCTTCAATTGAATTTTTCTAACTGCCTATATTAACAATACTTTGTTTATACTGTTAGCTTTGCATCAGGTAATAGAGGGCTAGCTTTACAACATTTCGTTCTTGATCTGTTGAGGTTATCTCCGCTTATCTTAAATCTTAAAGCTGGAATGTCTGGTAATTTAGTCTCACTCTTGAATTTCATATGCTAGTTTAATTTCTGTTTATTTATTATTTAATATGTTTTGATATGTATGGGATGTATGGGATGGGCAGTGGCTAAATTTGATTTTTCATGGGGTGACGCCGAGTATCATCAAGAGACTCTGGAGAATTCGAAGGCTGCTATTAAGAGCACTAAGAAGCTCTGTGCTGTATGTATTTTCATTCTGAATTTTAACTTAATAATGGTTGTTTTGGGTGTTTTAAATAAATATGCTAATGATCGGGGTACATAAATTGGAAAATGATGAACCTTGAGGAACTACTTCTGATTTTCAAGTTTTTATTGCGACGAGAACTGAACGTTATAACTATGTAGTTTTTGGAACTGTTGATTTTTTTCTTTTCATGCGTGCAAGCTTTATTAATTATTTATTGAATTGATTCGAAACAAAATTAAGAAAACAAGAAAGTCAAATTTCAAATCTTACATAAGTTTGTAGGAAAGAAATAAATGTAAAAGCAGAGTTACTGCTTCAGTTTCTAGAATAAAGTAGACATTGTTGGCGGTTTCTAGGATTGACGAATATAATTCCAATTGTTTTTTATCCTTTTATTTTGTCTTTTAGCCGTGTTAATGGGATTACTTATTTCTGAATGCCGGGGGAGCCTGTTGGCTTTTAACATTTACAGGTTATGCTTGATACAGTGGTCTTGAGTTACAGATTGTCAATAAAAGTGAGAAAGCTATAACACACGACAAGGTTATCCTGACACCAAATCAAAGTCAGGAAGCAACCTCAGAAGTTCTACCCATCAACTTTGCTGGACTATCCAAGGTTCAAATTTCTATCTTTGACGTGATTTCATTAATACTCTCCTTTTTGTTAGATCAGTATGGATTTAAGGATTATTTTGTGTGTTATTGCTGTTAAAAAAGGATGATATAGTTTAAATTTTCAAATCCAGTGATCCATAATGCCAGATTCCTACATCTGTGGAAATAGTTGATCTGTCGGGGATTACTATTATTTGCTCGTGTTGGTCATATTTGTCGAACTACTTAAAGCACCACATTTGGAGATTGATGGTATTTAATCATTATTCTCATTTTTAGTTCCCATATATATAAATTCTCGATATCTTTCAAATTGCATAGGTTCCCGTGAAATGCACATGAAAGACATCTTTGCAAAATGTATTCCTTACTCTCTATTTTTTACTTGCTCATTAAATTGTGGCTTATATGCTGGTGCTTGCTCAAAGTTAAAGTCGCGCTACAAAAAATGCAGAAGAGAGTTCTTATTTATGCAAAGCTTTGGTGAGAATGACAGTTGATTATGGTAACCATAAGTTATTAGTAGTGATACAACTCATTGGAAGAGATGAAAGCTAGCATACTTCTTTTTTCGATTGCAGTCTAGGGTGGGGGTCTGTACAAAATAATGAGTTGGAGTATTTCAGTTACTGTCACAATTTTTAACTACCAATTCATATAAAATTGTCAAAAAAAATTGGAGGATTGTAGCCTTTTTGTACCTATTTTTTTTCTTTTGAAGTTTATCTTTGTGGTCAATAGAGTAAGACACTTTATTGCGTCCTTGACAAGGAACATTTGTACATGGATTTATTCTCTACATCAAGGTGTCTGTTAGTTTTTATTTTAAAGTTCAAATTTTATCTTATAATTATTTGGAGAAAACTTTATTAGGTGATATTCAAGAAGAATCATATTCATCAAGAATTTTTGATTTGTGATGTTTCTATGTAATTATTTTGTTGCTTGTTTTATCAATGTACTAACTACCACACCCACAACTTATTCATATGAGATTTTGTTACATATTTCTTTTTCTTAATTGGTGACAGTGCAATTGATTGTATTTCTGTATCGATCTTCTAAACTATTTGTTTATGAAGGTGGTTATACAGGAACAATTCGTGTGCAACAGTCTAGAAAACCAGAAGGTGATAAACTGAAATATTGGGCGGAAAATGCATGGACAAACCAATGGATGTTGCTGGCAGATGCACTGAAGTTATCTAATCGTCTCCCAAGGTGGCATTCATAGACGCTCAAATCTATAGTGTCGTGTAGTTTCCTGTAAGTTTTTCAAATGCGATAAAATATTTTTGAGTCAGAGCATTGTAAGGATCAATATGGCTTTATATCTCATTATCTCTAATGTGTTTTTGCAACGTCAAAGTTTTTGTATGATGCAAATTATGATGTTATACTTCAGTGTTAAGAAAGTTGAAATGCAACTCTAATATATAAGTAGGTTTCCAAACATAAATATAGTTCTATACTTACAAGATAAATTATCCAAACTTGTATAACTTTACTTATTTTAATTATAAGAAATTATCTTTCTAAATAAGCCACCTCAATCTAAAGATAAACATTTTTCCACAAAAATAGATATTTTCTTGTACTAGCCATGTTAACATTTGAACATATCAAGCTTGACGACTCAAATAATACTTTAGCTTTCATTAAACACTTCAGTTATCGAGGAAGATAGTCTCATATTATATTGGTAGGTGATTGTATTGATAGTTGCAGTCATTATATCAAATCCTATATTAGAATGAACATGAAACTTATTACAACACAATTTAACATTAATTTCAGAGTGCAAATTTTTGTTCTTCTCTCTTCCTCTTGTTAGTTGATCTGAAATTGAAGTTCATCAATGGCTTCTTAAAGAGAAAGAGATCAAGTTGACAATCAAAGATTTTGTCCCACTCTACCTCTAAATTTAATAGTAATTGTCATTTAAAATTTCTTGGTGTTCCATCTAATTCATGATGGAGACACTTGTGCTTGATAATGTAGTAGCTGTTCAAAATGCTACAAATGTTACCGGAGACGTAGAGTATGAGTTTGAGACAGATCAAGAAGGAAAAGTAAGGGAAATTGTTATGGACAATGTTGATTTAGAGCCAATGGTATATTGGTATGTGTCATTGCAAGATTATTCACTAGAATATTGCTAAAGTTGTACCATTGATTTTGATTATCCTTGTTATATGCGAATTATTTATTTATCCAATGTGGCGAAGGATGCTGAATAGGTCACTTTTTTTTTCTTTTTTGTGGAATAGATATTATATTTGCAGTCTATTTTATTATTTGTTATATTTATGTTTTAATGAATTAAGAGAAATCACCTTTTCGTTTTTCATCCTATTTATGTTGCTTACTATGGTAATAATTTCCATTGGGTATTAATGCATTCATTAATTCTTCTTGGTTAGTGGCAAATGCTGTAAAGTACTACCATGAAAAGTTGTCTGGTCTAATTGATTTTTGTTTAGAACACTATGGATGCAGTTTATAATCTTACTATTTGACACAAACTATTAAGCTCCATATACAATAAATTTGTTTTAAAGTTTTATTATTTTAATAATAGACAAAACATATTAACATAATATGGTTTTTTAAAAGATTGATCGCCTGATTTTCTACTGTTGCAAAGGATAACATGGGGACAAAGGAAGTGTACACCAACCTTCTGATGTAGTTCGAAACTACAAATACAATAATAATAAGATGAAACAGATTGCTTTTAAGAAAACAAATGTATTTTCTTATTTCATAAACAACCAAAAACCTTACAAAACGTTTTAGAGTCTTAAATATGAAAAG
>CAIGRN010155714.1:0-15650 GCA_903798345.1 Fraxinus anomala
TTGAATACCTCGTAACTTATAGAGACATTTAAAAAGTTTCAGTTGAATACCTCGAGACTTTTAAAAAGTTTCTAAAAATCTTTATTGAATACACCTAAATTTTTAGAGAATCTTTAAAAGTCTCAATTGAATACACTTAAACTTTTTAATTCTCCAAAAGTCTTTAAAAGTTTCAATTGAAGACACTCCCCTAAATTTTAGGCGCTATGTGGCAAAGCTTTTAATAAAATTTTAATAGATTTTAATTAAAAATAATAATGAAATGCATAATTAAAAAGTTAATAAAAATTGTAAAACTTATAAAATGTACTGTTAAAATTGAAGTTCGTTCAATTAAAAAGTTGATAAAGGCCTAATTTGGCGCAAATAAAAATCAAATTTTTAATAGATTTTAATAGAAAAATTTATGAAATTTGTGAATGAAAAGTTATGAATCACATAAAATTTGTGATGAGCCACATTATTTTAGAATGATATATTGATGGAGAATGTGTAGTTGAAAAAGAAGGAAAAATTATTGATGTAATGAAAAATATTATTTTATTAAAGAATGTGTGGTTGAAAATGAATAAAAGAATGAGCACGAAAATTTTAATGTGGCTCACACAAGGGTTAATATTAACGGTTGATTTTGATTTAAATATCTAACAAAAATCTAATCTATGTTAAATAGGGGCAAAATTTTAGCAAAATTTTATAAAACAAGCACCTAATTTGACACTTTTGTCTGTCTAAAAATGCGTGTTTGTTTGGAAAATTGGAACCCCATATTTTTATGTATTTTTTTTTGTTGTATATAAGTACTTTTGGCTCCTTCAACCCTCAATCCATTATAATTAAAAAATTAAAAAACTATTACTTATATGTCCCAAAAATAAATGAACTTATTTATTTATAGAGAACGTAGGTCCTTATATTTATTTGATGAGTAATGCTATTTATCTTTATTAAGTCCTTGTTTGGTGAAAATTAAATTTAAAAATTAAATTTAATAACCACAAATTTCATGAGATTTACAACTTTTTAACCACACATCTCATCAATTTTTATTAAAATCTACTAAAAGTTTGATATTAATCCCTACTAAACAGGGGCTAAAAATGATCACCACACGATGTGTCATATTATCATGGATGATGTGATAGTTGACCCTATAACAACATAGTCGATCGATAAAGTTCATTAGAGATGAATAATAGCATTAGATCCCTTAACAATCGTCTTTTAACATGGTAAATTGCATATTTCGTCTCCAACTTGTGCTTAAGTAGCAGGGTGACCTCAACCTTTTTTGTTTTTTTGTCAATCTCATTGGGACTTTTTATAAACTAACAACGTTTATAAGAAGTTATGTCAAATTTTGTTTTAATTGGGTCATGTGAGTTGCACTCAACGTTTAAGTGTATGTTTGATATGACTTTTAAAAGTTAAAATTTGTTTTTAAAATTTAAAATGTTATTTTTGAACTTGTCTGTATAAATTTTTAGTAGTGAATTGTTTGGTTAGTATTTAGAAGAAGTTGATCTAACGTGATTTTTTTAAAAAACATTTCCATCCAAAGTAGAAGAGAAAAATAAAAGCAAAAGTCTAATAAAAAAGTGTCCTAAATCCATAATAATAATAATAATAATACGCTTGCAATTTCGTTTTAATGTTTTTGTTATTTTAAATATTATTTCAATGAAATAGTTATATGCATTATGATTGAATAAATTAGCAAAAATATTTTGTATTAAATTAAATTATTTTATATTTATTTAGGATTGAAATTTTGATATTAAAGAGATGTAAATGCACACTGCACCACATATCAAGCTCATTTGCTAATTAATAATGTTATTTATTGTCAACTACTGTAGTAGTCATTATATGTGTCATTTTATTATTGAGGACATTAGTTTGTTATTTGAGGTAATATTACACGAAATTAATGGCTCAAACAACATGTTGTTACATATGATGCTGCTTAAGGCAATTATTGTAAATGCTGATTACAAATAACATTATTCTTTGCTAATTTCTACATCATAAATGTCCCCAATTAATTTAATAATTTTCCATATTACTCAGAAGTAAAAAGTGTTTGTAACCACTCCACCCTGGGTAAAAATTAAATAAAAATAATTTATTTATGTAAGTTTACGCTATTCATGCACACTTCACATGCAAATTAGATTCATTGTTTGACGAAATACCTAACACATAAAACTTTTCATAATAGAGAGCCGGTGAAATTCTAATCCACACTCTTAGTTGAAGGACATCAGCAGTATTATAAGAACTAGACACGACACTGAAAAAATCAAAGTCTTCCATATAAAAAATCGAAAACCATTAGAACTGGTCAGTTTGCCCTTGATTCGACCATTTTACCGTTGACCCTTTATCTTTTTGTATCGAAGTTTGGGCACTTTTTAGAACATGGATAGAGAGGAGGATAATATATTTATTGCCTAATACATCCATTTGCCAGCTGAACAAATAGGGCCTTTCTCTAATAAATCCAACTGCCAGCTTGTTATTTGCCTCAATCAAACCAAATGTCCCTACCACCATAGGCAAACTAGTGTCCTGGCATTGATAGTGAATAAATGAATATTATGTCCCAGTTCCAATCTGGAATATGACTGTCTATGCCTTAGCTCACCGTAAAGCAACCAAAGACTAGAATTATTAACACGAGGATAGACAACCTTGAATGTGAACAAGCTGTCCAAAGGGACCACTTAGCATAAACCTCCAAGGCTCCAAATATAAGTTATGCTAATAAATTCCGGGTACTTCTATCGTAACTCTAATTCTATATTACGTACATGCCAAGTGTTGTTTATACACTGGGATGTAAGATGCACGATTGAGACACCTGTACCAAGTGATACTAAATAAATTCTGTGCACTTCTATCTTAACACATTAGTTGGGGATAACTCTAATCCTATGTACGTACACGTTCAGTGTTGTTTATACACTGGGCCGTAAGATGCACGATTTGTACACCTGTACCAAGTGATGCTAAAAGTATATATGTTCCGTAGGTCTATCTAACACGTAAGTCCTATGCCCGGTGTTTATACTCTTGGCCATAAGATGCACGATTGAGACACCCGTAGCAAGTGATGCTAAATCGTACATCTGTATATGTTAGTGGGGATAATTCCAATTCTAGCTCACAACCAGTGTTTATACATTGGGCCCTAAGATGCACGAGTGGGACAAGGTTGCAACACACATCAAAGGTGTGTGTAAAAATACTTGGCCCACTTGTCATCCAACGGGACGATGTATAAATGCTGGACATAGGATAGACGCTTTCTGGTTAGTGGGGTCAGTGGTCTCTGAACAAAGAGTGCTTTGCTGTAATCTTTGATGGGCATTCTGCAAGTCACCTAATCAGTCTCTAAATAGATTGAATGCAACAGCCAAAAATAAAGATGCGTAAAGTCTGAAATCACAGGGCATGGAGAAAATAAAAATTATATAAAAAAAATATGGTTCTTCCAAATGAATTTACTGTGATTCTTTTAATAATGATAAATATGTTATTCATTTTTTTACAAATGCTACTGACAACTAACTGATAAACAGTAGCAATTTCATGTACCAGAAAAATGATAAGAAAAATAATAAATAAGCAGCAAAATTGCAATAGTTCGAATAATATATCAGTCAATAAATTCAAAATGCTGTATTACCACCTTGTTGGATAATTATGTTCCTACTACTATCCCCTTCACTAGTATCAGAGGTACCTTCGCCACTTCGTTTATCGACCAACTTTGGGCCAGTCTGCTTATCTTCTCGATGGGAACTGGAAGGTTCTCTGCCAACTCGTCGTTCCTGCAATTTGTAGAACACGTAAGTGACTGAAAAGAGAAAGATGATATATTTATGTAAATCTGAGGTTGCAGGTTGCTCAGAGAAAACATAATTCTAGCATACATCACGAGAAGTCAAGTCCTCAGCCTCCAGCATGTGTATTACGTGTCCCATTTTGGGCCTCTTCTGAGCATCAGGATCAACACATCGAAGGGCAACCAAAATAACACGTTTTAGTGCTTTTGATGCAGGCTTTTCAGGCAACTTAGGATCCACTACTTCCTCAGATTTCCGGTTTCCAACCATCATCTTCAACCACTCAACCAGATTGACCTGCCATTGTTTGTAATTGCGATTGATACAAATGTTCAAGGTACACAATCAACAAGGATGACTAAAATTTAACAAGCTAAGACTAACCTCTCCCTGTGGCCGACTGTAATCAACAGGAGATCTCCCAGTAATTATCTCCATTATAAATATCCCGAAGCTATAAATATCACTCTTCTCATTGAGCATACCAGTGCAAGCATATTCTGGGGCTACATAACTAGTAAAACAATGAAGCTTGATCAATTACCAACCACTTTCTATAAAAAGTTAATTAGCTATGAGGAAATGAGGCAAAATAGTTCTGTTTATGCAATGAAGTGAACTAACCCAAACGTTCCCATCACTCGAGTTGTCACGTAACTGCTTTCCGAATTCAGAAGTTTAGCAAGCCCAAAATCTGATAACTTAGCATTCCACTGACGGTCGAGCAGTATGTTGCTTGCTTTGATGTCGCGGTGAACCACCTTGGGTTCCAGACCCTCATGGAGATAGGCCAAACTGGAACAATGAAAACACAAAATTAAGTAACAAGTATGCCACAAAAGAGAATGAAATCACAAAGGTATCGAGTTAGCATACCCCTTTGCAGTTCCTAATATTATGTTCACACGAATCTCCCATGTCAGAGGGCTGACTTCGCCTACATCTCCATGCAGCCATTGATCCAAATTTCCGTTATCCACATATTCATAGACAAGCATCCTACAGAGAAAACAAAGGTATACAAGGACAAAAGAAAAAATTCAACTTCTTGACACTTAAAAAATCAAAAGTAACATTCGAAGAGACAAATATCAATACCTGTAAGCTCCTTCAACGCAGTAACCTAGCAACCGTACAAGATTTTTGTGTCTCACACGTCCAATCGCTTCAACCTCCACCTTAAACTCTTTCTCGGCTTGGCCCCTGAAAAATGTGTGAGTGGCATGAGTTGAAGCATATCAGTAACAGGAGAATAATGCATTCCTGCATTGGAAAAATAAATCTTCCAGATTTTGAGTCAAAAGGTGAAAAGTTTCCCATAGCACGAAGCAAGGAATGGAGGCATGGACATAACATAAATTTAGTGCTGAAAAGTATCTAAGCTCAACACTGTCATATTTCAACAACCTGACATATGAATGAACCAATTCTGACCTACATTCTATAAAATTAAATTCTAACATAAAATCAATTGCAAAATTAAAATTTAAACTTCGTTTGAGACTAAAAGAAGGGGAAAGGAAATCGCAGCACTGATTCTACCTTTTCAAAAAGAACAAACCCAAAAATAGGCAGAATTAACTTTCTACATGTTTTAAGGACTTCGTAGAACATATTAAAAGAGGGAAAAAGGAAAAACAATCAAATCCATGATCCAAGTGAACTTAGTAACAACACCCACCACATAATGTGAGTGCAAACCTTATTTAGAAAATTTTCATCACATAACCATAAATCATATCCATACCAAAGCAATCAAATAAACATATCACCCAAAGAACTCTCATAACATACCGACAATGTGCATTGAAATGAATCGAGCATCTTAAAACTATAGCAAAATTAGCAATTTCCATACCTGTTGTTTAACAAATTCTTTATGCCGACCTTGGTGTTATCAGCCAACACACCGTAGTACACAATGCCATACCCACCTTCACCAATCACATTCTCATCGGCTAAACCATTGGTAGCTGCCTCAAGCTCTCTCAAAGTATACCACCTTCCCCACCCCAAATGTGACACCTCTGGTAATGCCCCACTACCTCCAAATGACCCAGTGTCTGCCCCACTTGTGGCCCGACTCTCACCACTCGATGCACCCCTATCAGAAAACACTACCCTATGCTCCACCTTCCCCATATCTATCTGTATCTCCGGTACCGCCTGAAAAAATTCAAGAAGAAAACAAAACAACATCAAAAATAAAATATTAAAATTGATAAAGAGTTTCTGCATAATCCAGATTATGTCAAGTACAATTTAAAAAATTCTCATATGATAATGACCTTTCACAATTTAAAATAGAAATAAAATTTACTCAAAGCAGTGCTCAAATTCACATAAAGCAATAAATTCCACAGCAGCTTTTATCATAGCTCACTAGATTTACCAGTAATCCAGTAATACAAAGTACATATACTGCAGCAAATGGCCAAACAAAATTTCCCTTGCTCTGACACAATTAAAATTTAATGTACCATCAACAAATTCTTTATAAAACTAAAATGAATTAATCTAATTAGTTCCGGTGAAAATGAGATCTTGAAATTTTAGATGCAGTCTAAAAGTGTATATAAATCGTGCCTGAGGGACGATGGGGCGATGATCAGGGGCCGCGTCATGGACGATCTCCTGGATTTCCTTGGAGATGATGGGGGTGTGCTCGCCGGCGCCGGAGAGCTTCGCTGGGCGGTGGAGTTTATGCTTGCTGCTGCGGCGGCGCGAGGCGGTAATGCAAAGTGAAAAAAGAAAAAGGATGAGGACTATAACTGCTCCGACGACTATTCCAATGACCGCCCATAGATGCAACCCGAAGATCGATGTCCTCTTAGAGAGTTCTCTGTTCACAAACGTCGCATCGTACACTGACATCTTCTCACTGTATACACTGTATATATAGATGTCTAATACTGTATGTGCGAACTCGTGAGCGACTGTTCGAGTTTTATGTGCGTGTAACTGTGTGAATCGTGAAATTAAGCAGTATTAGTGAAAAACACCGTGACATGCAAAGAGACTTTGGCATTGATTTGTGTAAATTGTTTCTGTAAATGTTTATGAGAGATCGAATGATTCGTGGATTAGCTGGAATGGTTTTGCCGGAATATTGAATTCCAGCGAGTTTACCGGTGAGCCGAAAATGGAGTGTAAGAGAGAGAGAGAGAGAGGAATCTAGTGCCTCTGTGTGCTCCACTGTTTGCTTTGGATTATTTTGTATATTTTATTTTATACCCCGTTTGGCCCCTATTATCCAAAAAAAATTATTCTTCTCACTTATTTTCAATCACATTGTCTAACTTTTAGTAAAATTTCATTTGAGTCATCGAAGTTATTTTAATAACAGACTAATCACTTTACTAATCTCTTCCTCCACTCGAGTTTGTAAAAGTAACATTCCGCCCTACTTTTTAGTAAAGATCTAGCATCTTGTCGAACAAATTTGCATTGCACACATCGGGTAAAACAACGTCGTTTCTTTCATTTTAAAATCGGTGCTATGTGAATAATGAGAACTAATAGAAGAATGGAACGTTTTCGCAACCTAATTTAGCTCCAGTTTGTTAAAGATATTTTGAAATATCTTTCTTTTTAAAACTGTCTGTCCATGAATAACGTGAAAATCGAAAAATGAAAAATACTTGTAAAACAAATTTTAAGGTTTGCTCCCGAAAAATTAAGCATATTAACTCTAATTTAAAACAACACACATATATTTGATAACAAATCAATGAATTAAATTTTGAACTTGTTTCATTTTTAAACCTTCCGTCTAATAATCAAAGAATTGAATGATATAATAAATAGCAGTGCTCATCTACCTATCAATTAATTGATATGACATGTCATCGATACCTTGAATCAATCGTGCTAATGATTGACATAATATCACATGACATTCATTATTGAACTGTTTAAAATACAATCAATTTTGTCACCCAATCACCTCTCGCAACGTCATCTTCTGTCATTGTATTTACTAGAATCTTTTGACAAAGTAACATGATTCACTTCGATGAGCATGCTGCTCATTGGATTACTCCTTTATATATATTGACAACAACTCGTGTTATATTTGATAACGGATTTACGTTAAAGTCTAACTCGAATTATTATTTTTTATTTTATTATTATTTTTTAAAAAGACAATGAATTCACTCAACGAATAAAATTTTTGACTTTTTTTCCTTTCTTCTGATAATATCCTAAACTCAACGGTTCGGTTGTTGTTGGTCACACTTCCAACGGTCGGGTGAGGACAAGTTATCAGAGATTGACGCGTGTAATCTCCAGTACATGGACGGCTCTTATCAGATGTGAAGTGGGTCCACTTGATTCGGGATGTAACCAATTAAATCAATTGGAATCTGTCAATAGCATAAAACTAGATACGGCTGAGATTAGGAAAATTAATTATAAATAGATTAAGTATAAGTATTTGGTATTATTGGAATCTCCTCTACAAAAGTTAATTCATTTTAAACAATTAGTGGGTGTTATGTGCCTATCTAATCAATTTTTTTAAGTAAGCAAGGTGGGTTTTGCAATTCATGGGATTCTATTTACTCTATTTTATTATATTAGATATATTTTTAAATTATTTAATATATATGGACGTGTCTAATAAATGAAGTATTAAAAATTTAGAATCGAAGCTCCACGTATATAAAAATGAAAGTATAGCATTAACATAGAAAAAATGATAGATTTATTCCTCAAAAGTTTGAGATAATCTTGAATAGAATGATTCTACTCTAAAATTTACCGTTATAGACTAATCTTTTATAACCTATTTATCATGAATCGGGTTTTGATCTTAACCCATTATCATTTTTTAGTCAATGTCGAGAAGAATTTTTAAACATTGGTTGGTAGCCTCCAAGAGCAAATAATCATTAGCAAAAGGAAGTTTTTCGATTCGGAATTCAAATTATTCTACGAGGGTTAAGTGGACTGAGTGTAGTCAAATCGCTTGACTCACCCACTGTCAATTTGATATGGCCCATTCCACTTGATGAGCCAGTTCGTTCTCGTGCTTGTGCTTACACTTGGAAGAGCCGAGTACCAACTGCCTCGCTTAATTGAACTTAAAACTCTCGACCCACCAATAAGCAAGCTAGTCAACTCGTGAGCCTCTCGTGTCTATCAATAATTTTTCTCTTAAAAATTTATTTATTTGTTTCCAAGCTTCATGACGAACCGGCTCGTACATGTCACACAAGAAAAACCCGACACAACATGTCCCACTTGACATCTTAAATTTTTCCATCAAATTCCAAATTATACTTTTACAGATTGATGATATGATATTTCTTTTTATCTGTATATCAATCTGAAAATAATTATGTACAAGTAGCATTATTTTATTATTAGCTATTTTCATTGACGATCTCTGCTACCTATACTGATAATTCATCGTCAAACTACCTGTACAGATTAGAAAAATTCTTCATTGACTGCATTCTAGGAGATGAGATAAACATTCTCGTGCCATTTGTACTTGTCTTAATTCCATGCATATTAGAGAGAGATTCCAAACCCTCTATGAAACACGATACTTAATGATATACAAATTCAGAATAAAGTTTAATTAATAACATTCGGATTAGCATCAAAATGCATGTTTGGCGAGCATAGGATAAAATTTAAAACTTTTCCTTCAATAACGAGTTATCGTCTAATCCAACTTACTAGAAATAGAAAGAAAATTAGAAAAGTCAACATTTTCTAAATAGAATTGGAAAGTATTTTGTTCTCAATTAAATTAATATGAAACGTTTAACAAGTAATAATATTAAAATCATTTATCGATATATCAACTAACACTTATTAAAATGTTGAGATTTAGGATCACTAGTATTAACAAAACACACCGTTTTAATTGTATAATCTGAAAATTATGTTTATAATTTAACTTTTGAGCAATAATTTTTCAAATTTCAGGTTGTGAATACTATGCAATCATCTAGTGTAAGTATCAAATCTATTAGATACAAATAATATGTAGATGATCAATGTGGAGGATAATGGAGCCTCCTTTATCACCCAACGAATTTTCAGAAATAAGGAATTCAATCTATATGTTAATTTGTGATGATCAATCTTCGATAAAGAGAACAAATTACACAAGAATTCGTTAGATTAAAGAATCTTCTAGTTTTTCATTGAATGCCCATTTGGATTTTTAATTTTGCATTATTATTGATACAATGATAGTCTAATTGGTTATGTCAAACAATAAAATATAATAGATATTGAACTTCTGGTTCAATACTATGAGTTTGTTTGATTATCATTTTTTTCTCATTTCTTTTCAATCACGTATTTTTCAATAATTAATTTGAGAGCACGTAAAAAGATGCACTCATTAAATATAAACTAGACTACTACAATGCAATGATGCAACTTGTATAAATGGGGCAAAATTCAAACCGTACAGAGATGAATGTCATGATATAATAATATATTATAATAACAAAATTGATTGTGTACCTACCTGTCAATGTATTCAATTGGATGTGTCTGATTTGATGATGGGCAATCATTAATCACATGTGATTTTACTTTCTTAGAAAGAGAAAGTTATGGGTAAGAGGAAGAGACATGTTATGGAGGCACAGAAAAATATTTGACAGCCATAAAAAATTCGTCGAATTATTGCATGTGTACAATTAAATATATACTGCCTCTTGGATGGAAATCGGGATGACTATGCGTTTTTCTCAAATTCTACGTATTCTTTGTGAATCAACGAGCTATGGGAGGGCCAATCGTCATTTTGTATATTTTACTACATCATTTTAATATCAAAGCACAATTATATTCTTGATAAAGATAGCTTGGTATTCATGAAACCTAGTTAGTGAAAACCACGCTGTAGGATGAGTCAATACAAGTACGACTATAAGCAGATGGAACATTTGCATCAATAAATCGATGTGTCGAAGTAGCTTATGGATGATTTCCTATCACTATTGTTTGACAATCGTAGAGGCATAGCGGAGGAGGACTTGGCGATGATTACCTACCTTCAATCTCGATTTGTGTAATATTGATTTAGGCAAGAACTATTACGGACCGTTTATTTTTGACCCTATAATTGCCGAGAATGTTCAAGAAGATTATATTGAGGAAAAGATTGTGATTGTGGATATTGGTGAGGTACCTATGTCAACACTACTAGTTTATAGTATTGCAATTGTAGATAATTTCACCACTGAGTGAATATTAGGATTGAGAATGAGCAGCAACAGCCATTGTTGAATAATTTGGTGATTTAATGGCACTTGTGATTTTTTTGGGACACACAAAAATTCAACTGTCATCAATTCACCAACTTTGTTTAATTTATCAAATTAGCAATTCTATTATTGAGACGAAAATTAAATTTTATATATTTGTTCTCAAGAACATTTAATTCTTCCTTGTTTAGAATAGTAAGTTAGGAATCTTGTTTTCATTTAAATTATAGAATTAGGGTTCAATGTTATTGGGGATTTTTGTTAAAGATATTAAATAAAATATTGTAAGAATGACTTTCTCCATAATTTGTCCAAATTTTAGGTATTAATTATTTACGAATTAACGAGCTTTTGAAATAATCATCATGTCGTATATTATGCTGTATCAAGATTTCAATAATAATTACGAGCCTAATCTTATCTTCTATATATTAGAATGTAAGATTCAAGAGAACATTTCTATCAATTGAAAATATTGGTCAAACTCCACCAGATTTAAATCTTTCACTTAGGAAACAATTAAAATTGTATGAAATAAATTAATATTTAATTAATGCATATTGCATTAAAGAAAGGTATGGCATCTTGAATTAATGTGATTTAAAAAATATGTTTTTACAACTAGTGGATAATTAATTATCTAATTTGATTAATTTTTTTCTAAAAATCCAAATAAATAATTATATCATGATTGAGTCGTTGAGTAATTTCTACGTTGTTGTTGTTGTTGTTGTTGTTATTATTATTATTATTATTATTATTATTATTATTATCATCATCTGTAAGTTGCCATAATCTAGTCACTTTATTAAAGCCCCACTTATCTACACTTTTCATGGCTAAAGGCCAAGTTTCAAAATTGCTTTTACTTTTGCATTTGCTTTTGCCAATTAGGGGATGTATTGCATTGATTATAAATTCTCTTAAAGCAATTAGTCAAGACACACACACACACACACACACACACACTTACACTTTTTGAGTGAAAAATGTTTCTTCTACGAAACTATTTATCCAATGTTTTATATAAAGAGGATATATCAAAATGTAAGTGTTTGAGTTATTTAATTCATGAGATTTTAATCCAAATAAATCTCACCAAATAATTTGTTTGTAAATTATTATGTACATGTAGCACAGTCCATCTTTGAGTTTATTGACTATAGTAAGTTATTAAATGAAGTGATCTATTCTTCGATTTCCACATCAAATCTTTCAAGTCTTTTAATAATAAAAAAAGGACTCGTTTGAGGGCAAAGTCCTTTTCGATCCACGCCAAGATATTAGTTGTTGTTAGAGGTAAATATTCGTAGAATTGGAAAGAAATTAAATCTCTCCTCTCACTTAAAAAAATTAAAGAAATGCTCTTTGAAAGTCTCTTATACTAGTGATGGTTATGGGATTAGCTCTTCGGAGAGTGTTTTAACTTTCAACTACAACGTCAGTTTATTACTAAAAACATATTTGATTCGACAATATTTCAATATATTTTTCAATTTTAATATTGTCTTTGATCATTTTCACCAAACATGTCGTGATGTGTTTGGTATGATGACCCGTGATAAAACTCGTCTATTTTAATTAGTCTCAAAATCAATCAAAGATCAGATCCATTTTAGAGTTAATTAGGGCAAAATGAAATAGTCAACCATTGACAAAATAATTGGATCTAAATAAATTTTCTTTTTAATCTGTCTCTCCCACGTTCTAAATTAATACAGCAACAACTTCACTCTAACATGGTCTTAAATTGTCAAATTGAACTCTCTTGACTCTTCAAGAGATGTATTAGGCCGCAGAATGAAGGATTTAATTAATGAATATCCGATTCTTTTTTAAATTATTAGCTTAAACAAATGTACGATTGTAATGAAAGTCTCTATTCACGGACTTGACTCGAACCCTCTCACTACTCAAGAACGAGTGATTGCTCAAATAATAATAAATAAAAGTTCAGTTAATGCGATTACCCAATCATATACTTTCATTAACAGAAAAGACACATATATAGTGACGGAAATTTAACAATGGGTCGCTCTCTGGATTTTTAATAGATTTCACAAGTATTTTAGACGAAGAATATATTTAGAATTCTATCCATATCAAAATTACTGATGGATTTAGCGACGACAATCCATGAGCACTTCACCAACAGGTTTCTTGGTGTTTTTTTCCATCGATGTAACGTATCATTCACAAAGGTTTGGCTTTAACGACAAATAAATTCGTCACTAAGTTAGGAAATGGGTAAAAAAAACTTTGACCTCGAAAAGTTTTGTGAGAGTCCATACGAATGCTGAGTCGAAAAATTACCCAAAACACTCAAATATAAGAAATTTAACTACTCCTTAAACTGAGAACTTTCATTACAAGTACAAAAAATAAAAATAAAAATAAAAATAGCCAACATATATGACATTGAAAAACTTGTAATTAATCTTCATTATTGCAGTTGTCCACATCTGCATTCAATTTCCTATCCATATTATTGGGTTCATCAATCGAATCTAATACTTTCAACCAGAAAAACCCGGGGGTACTTGGAATGAATCTACTTGTAACAAATTATCTCTATATCTAGTAAATTCTGCTATGACATGCTAAGTCAGCAAATTTTGTATATTGTACTTCGATTCTAGATACATTAAGACCTGAGATTCCATCTTGAAAGGTTAAACAGAGTAGTATGCAACATAATTTACTTTTTACAGCGTATAGCTGCATACCGTATAAAGTAATGTCGTGAATACTCACCTCTTCTTATGGCACAAGTTGAATTATGTAACAATAATGAAAGCGCCATTATACAAATTATTACGACCTTCATATGGACGCCGCAGTGGTTAAAATTCCCTTATACGTTGGTATAGAAGATTCCATCTTCACGTACCAGAACTCAAAATTCTAACAAGATTCTTTTATTTTTTATGCAAATTCAGATGCTGAAATGGGAAAACACTGGCTTTCCAATGAGGCTGGAGAATTAGCACTGTTAGCAGAATTAGTCCTGTGGGCTACAAAATTTCCCCGAACAAGGTGAAAGATTTTTGAGCTTTTTTTAAACACTGATCACTTATACATCGTCTATGTTCTTTGTACTTCATGTTGGCATTGGCTATGCCTGCATTATGCTTCCTGGTTTCTAGCTTTTTATGGTGGACAGATACGTCAATTCTTGCAATCCTGAAAAGAGGCGTTGGACTCATCTCCACGAGGTTTTTGCCGTGTGAAACTGTCGAGCTAAACTTCTCCAAGAGCCGAAGTGTAGTATTACATTCTTTTGGCTTGCTCGGAAGCGTAGACGGTAATACACTTTACCATTTTGTACTTGATACAACCTTTTTGCTTGTTCGGTAAACTAGATACAACAACACTAATAGCATTATGAAAGAAAAATAAGCTAAAATCTTTGTGATTGGCATTTGAAGATCCCCGAAGGAGTAATAAAGTGAGTTAAAATCCACAATTGGCTGCATATCTTTCGTGCTAGATGGAATCTTGTTCAGTCTCGTCCATTATTGTATATGTAAAATGTCCTTTTGGCTTCTTAGATAGTATAGACCTACAATACTGGACAATATTAAAGAACAAAAAGAAGTTAAAATTTTATTTATTGTAGTGTCGCATTCAGTGCAGTGTAGCTAAGATGTCCGTTGTGTTATAGGTAAAATTCTAATGTGTGTTTTCTTTTCAGGCATAAGTAGTACTCCAACGAGCATCATGTTTTTGAATGTGGCTGGCATTTCTAAGCCTCAATGGCATCCTTTTACAACAGTAGTTTGGAACCTGAGAAGCTTAGTGTCATTATTAAAGGTGAAGGGAGTTGGTCTAAGAAGCTCTACCAGTTGCTTTCCTCACCTTCTTCTATCGATCGACTTAATATCTCCGTTGAATGGCCTTATGGACCTCCTTCGACCGATTTTCTTAGGTAGCTATAATTTGTGCATATTCATTTGAACTCATAAAATTTATGCATATCATTTGTCTAATGTGAGACATCATTACCAATGCCGGCTAAATCATCAGTATTAATGAAGAAAAATATTGTTAAAGATTAAAATCGAATTAAAATTGAAAAACTAGCCGTTATTGTTGACTTTTATTAGACGAGTGAGACCCAATAACGGTTATATTTTCAATTTTAATTGAATTTTAATCTTTACCAAACAAGCCCTAAATTTGCATTTGGTATTGATTGATTGATCGACCTATCAAATTTTTTACGGGATGATTTATTGGTGATGGTGAGCGGAGGCAGTGGCATAACTCCGTTTATCTCTATTGTTTAAGAGATCATTTATGCGAACGAGACATTGAAATGCAAAATTCAGCACAAGAAAAGAAGAGTATTCAGACAGTATGGTTTAAGCCTAATCCATCAGATGCACCGATTGTTGGATATTTTCAACATCTATGGGGCCACACGTTGTATATTAAAATGTGTGGTGCTATTATTTAAAGGGTATTAGTCAATTAAAGTGATTTGTTAAAGATGTATTGTGACTAATGTGTATTAGATTTCATGAAATTTTAATTTAGAGACCGGAGTATTGTTTTA
>CAIGRN010155726.1:0-16275 GCA_903798345.1 Fraxinus anomala
AAAATTGCCTATGGAATGACTTTACAATAGTGCATTGGGAACAAGTCCATTAAGAGTCTTGTCTTATGCCTTCCGGACCACTATACAATCACATGTGAGCAAATTGCAAGTGTCGATTTCAGCTTGTTCGGCAATTGAGATTTTTGGACTTTTAAAGCAGTATGGATAAATTTGGCATGACTTTTACTTTTACTTTTATTTTTTTTATAATTACCTTAATTTTTATTTAGAAATTAATTTTTAAAAGAACTTATTTTGAAAGTATTTTTAGAAAAAGAAATATTGGATCATTTTTCTCTAAAAACATTTCTAATTAGAAGAAGCACTTTTATAACATTAATCAAATAGGTTCAAAATTAGTTTTTCAGTCTCAAAAGCTCTTTTTGAGTTTTCAAAAGTCGTGTCAAACGAGCTCTGTATATGTATTGATCTGATGTGAACTCACGTAGTAATAGTAGCTACGAAACTCACACAAGATTGATTCAACCCTAAGAAAGTCAAGAATCAGTGTTTTAAGTTTAATTAAAAAATATTGAATTAAGGAGCCAACACAATTGTCGACAATATGTTGACTCCACGATTACAAGAATCAATAATCTCACTCGATTTGTTTGAACGCCATAAGAAATAATCTTGATTCAAAAATATTGAACCAAATCGCTGACAATATGTTGACCCCGCGATTACAAAACTCAAGAATCTCACTCGATTTTTTTTTTAATGTTACAAGAAATAATTTTGAGAAGTTCAGAATTAATTGGATGAAGAATAAAAAGAAAGCAATAATCTTTTGCAATAAATCTCTCAATAATTGTGTATTTTTACAATAAAAATAATAACTATATTTATATGGAATCTCTAAAATCTTAGTAAAAACGAAATTAAACTCTAAAAAAAAAAAATAATCACAAAATAGAGTTTTAACTAAAATAAAAGATTGTGCGAAATTTGAAATTTTGTTACTGGAAATACACTATGCGGCCGCATAATGTAATTATATGTGGTCGCATGGATCATCCGAGGCCCTCCCTTGTGGGCTTAATAAAAGGGCATGCAATCGCATATCCGCCTTGAGCAAATAGTTTCATTGCTTATTTGATTCGCTTCGTTCACGATCTAGTCATAAATCCTTCCTTAACGATCAATTGATTTTTACCCGAACTTGTTCTCGTATCATGGATCATATCATAATCCCAATTAGATGATGAACATGTAAGGAAAATTTATCTCTTTTTATAAATTATTCTAAGTTAACTTTATAATTGAATATTAGTGTCTAGGTAATTCAAGAACAATGATTAAAGATATGAAAAATGGTCGGAAAAATCTTCGAAGAGATTAGAAGTTAGATAAAAATAGACAAATGTGGTCTAGAACAATAAGGAATTCCACGCAACGATGCAAGATAGTTTCGTTCTCCTTGACTTTACATTGCAGCGTTGATGATCTATTGAGGTCATTGTCATTGTTGATGAATATCATTATTCTTTTTGACTTTTTTCCTTCACACTAGTCCCACATTTGAAGTGGCAAGGACTCAAACGTAAGGTGAATGCATAATGTTTGAAGTTTGAAGGAGAATTATTTTATTTGCAATTATTATTCTTAATTACATGACAAATCGTACATTATTGTTGAGGATTTGTAATGGGGTGGGTGGGGCTATTAAATTAATAAAATATTGAATATCTGACTGGCCTTAGTTCAAATATTTGACTAACTGAAGTCATATTTTTTCTTCTCTGTTTACCTATACAAACGTTTCTAAATTTAAGCTACCAACCGAACAGTTTAAGTTGGTAAAAGCAGAATTTCTAATTGTTTTCTATTTAAATGGGTCTACTTTTGTGACGTTTCCGTGGTTATGTGCGTTGTGGACTGGGTTATGTGCGCGTTGTGGATGGGTTTTGGAGATGCAAATCGGTTCGATAAATCGATGTTGAGGTGTCTAAAATTTTTTGAGCTCGATCCATACATCTTCATTATTATTATTTTGAAATTAAAATGGAAGAATCTTAAAATTTTCAAAAATAAATAATTTTATTTTGTTCAAGGTCCACGCTGATCAATAGGAAAAATCTGTACATGAGAGCTCTCCACATCTTGAAACGAGTTAATCGGGCTTGACTCGTACTTCTATGCAATTGGCCATCAAACTTCGGACTAAATAAAATTAAAGGTCAAACTAAGACGCGTTTATTATAATAGTATTGTGACGGAGCATATTAAGCTTCTGTTGGTGAGAATTAAATTTTGTAAATTTTGATAAAAATTAACGAAATTTGTGGTTAAAAAGTTCTCATAAAATATGTGATAAAAAGGACTAAGCTTTAAGTTGAATCAAATTAATTTAAATTTTCTATATGAAAGAGCCTACTTTTGTGTGACATATTTTTTCATTCTTAAAAAAAAATCACTATTTAATTTTTTTTTTTTTTTTTCCGAAACGAGGCTCAAACAAACTCTCAGAGTACTTTAAATAGAAATTAAAATAAAGCGAAAAATGCTCCATAAAACTATCTTGACTCAACTACCTGCACAAATTGCATGACATTAAACTATACGGAAATGAAATAAACATGTCATTACAAAAATATAAAATGACTGCTGCGTCGTCGATGACTGTGAATAATATTACTCATCATTTATTCTTAGTTTATTTTTATTTATTTATAAGTCAAATCAGTTTCTCAAATGTCTGCAAACTTTGTAACAGTTATACTCTTATTTGTAATATAAAAATAAAAATAAAAGTGAAATTAGAAAAAGAAAACTATTGTACTGATGGGACCCGGGGATCAATGGACAGATCCTTAATTATCCAATCGGAAATAATGTTTCTAAAAAGTCCAAAGTACCACGGGTTAGTACTAATTTCTGACACCCACTTGTACACTGCCAAGTGCCCCCACAAAATCATGCCACATGAACATAAAAGTTAAAACATAAAATTTGATATAATAACAAGTGATAATTTATTATTGAATAGTTTAAAATATAATTAATTTTTTCATCTGATCATCCACTGTCATATGCGATTATGTCAAACTTCCTGTCAAATTCTTTTAGCAAAAAAAAACTTTATTCCCCGTCAAAAGATAAATCAATATATATTCTACTTTGTAGCCCCTGTTTTGCCCATCTGTTTCTCTCTGTCTAATCTATATACATGCAATTATACAATGTGAAAATTGCAATATTATTATAAACCCTTAACTTTCAAACGTAATGTTATTTAAATGCATGAATTTGATCATCAATATTGAATATTAAAATCACACACTTCAATTCAATTGAAAGTCGCGTGCAACCTTGACATTCACAATCAACGAGTTTGAGTTTCAGTCATATAAGAATCTAAATTCATGAATTTAAATAAGTCACAGAATCAGAGTATCTCCAATGATGATATAAAATAGAAGTTTAAATCTCAAAAGTAGTCGAAAACATCTTCAATGGAGAGATGCAAATTGCATTTTTCGACTAGAAAATGAAAAAAATCATAGGAGGCAAAAAGTGGATAACATATTTCAATTAGAGCAAAATTTGAATTTAGATTTATTGGCACGTAAATGAGGATGAAAAAATAATTTTGGAGATACACAATTTACACCCAATTTTACACCATCATTAAAAATGCTCTCAGTACATTATTTTAAAGAATAAGAACTTATAGCTGCACTACGTGAACGGTTAAAGAATACAATATTAATTTTCCTACAAACAATTTCGAAGGTTGGAAGCTCAACTTTTTCCTTATGCAAATGCATGTGTATAATTAATCTCATGCTTTCAGTGTATATAATAAAAATTTTTCACTGTTGATGTCACAAAGAAAACTTAAAGTATGATTATCTGAATATACGACTGTTGTAGAAAATTATAAGTAAAGTTCTTTTATCACTTTTTATGACAATAGAAGATTAGATATGTATGCATCTATCTCTTCGAGTATATATATATGTACACTCCTTTGATGATTGGACTTTTTAGTGAAAGAAAAAAATATGAAATTGTGAGTCAGTGCTCGTCTGTCTGTATTCTTTTGTTTTACAGCTCGTGATGAGATAGAAAAGAGAGACAGAGCGAGAGAGAGAGAGAGAGAGAGAGAGAGAGAGAGAGAGAGAGAGAGAGATGATAAGCCACGTGGAGGGTAGAGTAGTCTACAGCCTTGAAAAATGTTTTGCCTTGTCTATGAGTTGTTGTTGAGACAACCACTGCCTTGTCATTTATATGGTTTCACCGAGGCCTCCTGTTCTTCTTTCACCAAAATTCTTCTTACCATAAGATACAGCCTAGATTTATTAATTCTGGGTTTGAGTTAATTTATGATCCTCTCTTTCTCTGACTCTACAAGAACAAACCAGACATTATAGTACAACAACTGTCTTTCTTTGTTTACATAAAAGGAATGAATGGTGTTATTAATCTTGAGTCAAATGATTCTGAGTTTGTCGAAGTTGATCCTACTGGAAGATATGGAAGGGTATGAATTACGATATGCCTTGTTTTTGTGCAGATCTAAATTTCTTTGATGTGTTTAATGTTGTAATTTTTTATTTTTTTACCTTTTCTGTTTGCAGTTTAATGAAGTTCTTGGTAAAGGGGCTTCAAAAACAGTGTATGTAGTAGCTATTTTTCTGCAGTCGAACACAAATTTATTGTCTATCCGTGTTCTAATTCGTCTGGTTTTGTGACATTTTCTGGGTTTTTCAGTTACAGAGCGTTCGATGAATATGAAGGGATTGAAGTAGCCTGGAACCAGGTGAAGCTCTATGATTTTCTGCAAAGACCAGAGGATCTGGAGAGATTGTATTGTGAAATTCATCTCCTCAAGACTCTGAAACACAGGAATATTATGAAGTTCTACACTTCCTGGGTTGATACTACCAACAGGAACATCAATTTTGTGACAGAAATGTTCACCTCTGGTACTCTCAGACAGTAAGTACTAACTGTTTCTTTCTGATTTTTTAATGTGGGTATTTGCAAATTTTCACCATTAATCTAAACTAGGTATAGGCTGAAACATAAGAGGGTTAACATTAGAGCAGTGAAGAAGTGGTGTAGGCAGATCTTGATAGGACTTCACTATCTCCATACCCATGATCCACCTGTTATACATAGAGATCTCAAGTGTGATAACATTTTTATTAATGGAAACCAAGGAGAAGTCAAGATTGGTGATCTTGGCTTAGCTGCGATACTGCGGAAATCCCACGCTGCTCGTTGTGTAGGTAAACGGTTAACTTATCTCAGTAATTGATTGATTGATTGAAAATAATAGGATCGGATCATATGGTGTCGTGTTGGTTCCCTCAGGAACGCCAGAGTTTATGGCTCCAGAGGTGTATGCAGAGGAATACAATGAATTAGTCGATATTTATTCATTTGGTATGTGCGTTTTGGAAATGGTGACATTTGAGTATCCCTATAGCGAATGCACTCATCCTGCTCAAATTTATAAGAAAGTGACCTCTGTAAGAGTTTATACATCATATCATTGTCAATTTTGCCTATTGGAAACCGACCTCCGAAACTTGAGTTAACAAAATAATTTCGTTTTCCATAGGGAAAGAAACCAGATGTTCTTTACAAAGTTAGGGATCCTGAGGTGCGTCAATTTGTTGAGAAATGTTTAGCTACGGCGTCTCACAGGCTGTCTGCTAGGGAGCTTCTCGATGATCCGTTTCTCCAAATGGATGATTGTGTTTCTGATTTGAGGCTGTTCGATTCTTACGAAGATTATGATGGACTAGGTCCTATGTTAAGACAACCTCACAGTAACAGTTCTCTAGTTGAAGCATGCTCCAATTATCTTGGCTATGAACAAGAAAATGGAATAGATTGCCATTCAGTTGAAGATGTTGCACATGAAATGGACCTTTTCACAAGTCATGAGGATGATCACTTGGTAAATGTGGACATTAGGGAAGACGATAACATCTTTCTGAGACTCAGAATTGCAGATCAAGAAGGTCTAGTTTAAGTTTTTCTTTATTTCATTGAAATAGTCAAAATATAATTTGTTTTCGCTTAGTTTGAATGTTGAAATGTACTTTGATCTTTTGCAGGCCGTGTTCGAAATATTTATTTCCCTTTCGACATTGAAACTGACACTCCCCTTAGTGTTGCTACGGAAATGGTTGCCGAGTTGGATATCACGGATCAAGACGTGACTAAGATAGCCGAGATGATCGACAGTGAGATTGCTTCTGTAGTACCTGAATGGAAACGGGACTTTGGTATACACGAAAGTATCAATCACACAAACAGTAATTGCTGTCAGAATTGTGCTTTGAATGGTTCTCTGGTTGAATATTTATCCACATACGACCTAGGCAAGAACCTGCAAGTTCTTCAATGTTCTAAGCATGGATGTGGTGCTATACATGGCCGTTTCGAAGAAATCATGTATCAATTTGAAGGGTCGGAACAATGTGTTACAGAAGGAGCTCCTATGGGATCGAGCCAATCAGTTGGTGTACACTACTCTGATGTATGGTCACGACACGAGGGTCCTGAATTAATCTCAAATATTTCCAGTGACAATCACTTTGGTGATGAACACGAAATCTTTCACGAGTCAACAAACAATAAGAACGAGAATATCATAAGGATCGACAAGGAGGACGATAAGTCTCCTTTGGCTCAAGAAAAAGATTACGAGAATGAGGTAAGGCACGAACTGAGGTGGCTTAAAGCCAAGTATCAAATGCAGATGAGAGAGCTTAAACTTGGAGATCAACATAAGGGGATCGTGTCAAAATCTTCAACTTTGAAGTCCAATAATGAGAAGGATAAATTGTCACCGAGCTCCTCGAGTCTGTCGCAAGAAGAGAAGTGTTCGACCTCATTTTTCCCGGCTGATGCAGGAAACAAATGTGCTACCCAAAAGGTTCACAGTTATGAATCTGCTTTTGATTCTTTTAGTCCAGTACATATGATCACTGCCAAGAATTTTTATACTGGTACCTTGCTTTCACATCCCCTTCATAGGGCCACATCTTTACCAGTGGATGCTATAGATTTCTGAAAATAATTTCTTGTGTTGAATGAGTGAATGTACATTACGAACAAGCATATTAAAAAATAATAATATAAGTTCTCAAATTAATTATTTTCTAGTCCCAGAGGAAAAAAAAAATAACTCTTTTCCATCGAGTCCATTAAATACTTGCACACGCATGTATTGTTTTTGTTTAACTTTTCGCGTATAGAGATTGTTATCTTCTGTGACTCAAATTATACGTGATTTGGAAGTTTGATTAATGGAGGAAGTCTAGATTATTTTGATTTAGAAGTTCGGATAGATAAGGGATCAAATTTCATAATGAATTGAGAGTTTGATAAGGATAAGGAATTTTGAATGGATAAATAGGACTCTACTTCATTCATAACTTCAAGATTGGTCTCTTTTAAATACTCGACAAGTAGCAACTTCATAGGCTCAAGATAACAATTAGATCATTGTTGTATTTATTAAAAACCTTGAGAGAATTGTGTAGACTTAGATTGAAAGAATCAAATGTTGTAAATACAATTTTAGTTTTTTTTGTATATAAATTTTCTTTTTCTTCCACAAAAATTAGAACATTTAAGAATAATCATCCACTTGAATTAGAACAAATTCTCTGGAAATTAAGTAGTTTTAATAACGTACTTTCATGCCGGTTGACGAGGCTTATGAAAAATCAAAAACTGTTATTGAGATTAAGAAACCGTTTTTGAATATGTATCAATAAATTTTTGGAAGTAAAAAAAGAAGTTTTGCCAAAGGTACCCTTCGTATACTCGTGACTTTACGAGTATTTCGTTGAGCATAAATTAGAAGAACTATCTTTTTATATTTAAGATAGGTTTTTTATGCATCTTAGACAAGTGTTTAATGAGACAAAGACTCGTCCTTGGATGGCTATCAAGGTCTCATGCTTTTCTCTAGTCCCAACTCATTAATAATGTGAAAAAGTACAACTTTTAATTTTTTACAACTATTCTTAGCATGAATTATCATGCAAAAGTTATATAATAATGACAAAGTAGAAAAAGAAAATTATATATAATAATGCAGATTCCTTTTTATTATCGTTTCGTTTTAAAAGGTTCTTTATTGAACAACCATCCCATGTTGAACTCAGCACCAGAAGAAAAAGCAGACGAAAAGAGTTCACCGTACAAACAATAATCATCCTTTCTTTAGACTTCTACCAAAAGCAAACATTTATAAGATATTGAATAAGCAAATATTTAACTTTTTTTTTTTTTTTAACTTTAGAGTCTCTTTTTGAGTTTCATTTTAGCGTAAGAATGCATTTTGAAATAATAAATTGATAAAGAGTGTGTGATTAAAAAATAAAAAAAAAATTATATTTTTATTTAATATTATTTTATTAAAAAATGTGTGGTTAAAAAGAAAAAAAAAATTATTTTTTGAAAATAATGAGATCAAACAAAAGTTTAATCTTTTCAATTACTGTCGGGCCCATCCACTATACTAAACGGGTTAATTATTTGAATAGTCACTGAACTATATCAAATTATACTACTTAATAACTGAATTAAAAAATGTCTCTCAATGATTACTGAACTATGCACTGTTTCATCTATCTATTACTCAAGTGAGAACATCCATTAGATTCAACAAATAGCGTCGACTTGAGCGATATATTAGTAACACAGTGCATATTTTAGTGACCATTGAGATACAATTTTAAGTTCAATTATTAAATAGTAACAATTTTAACTACCAGTGAAAATATTTTTTAATCGCTCGTCGTTGGGTTGCTAGCTTCCTGAAGTGAGTTATTTACTATTGTAGTTTCTCTTTACTGGTGAGCTACTTTCAGTCACCATTGAGTTATGCGTACAAACGGCTATGCTGCACCGGAATACATGGTTAAAGGTTTGGCAAGTTGAAATGCTTCTTCTCCACTCCTTTTGCAGTTGAAAAAGAAAATTATTATTTTTTTCCAAATTTAGATATACTAAAATCCTCACTGATGAACAGGTTGTTTGACGGAAAAGTGTGACGTATATAGCTTTGGGGTTATACTTACTATCTGGACGTGTGTCCATTTATATTAGGGATACTAGTGAAACACGAATGCTGAGTGATTAATAGCAGTAGTTATTGGTGAAATATTCTCATTATTTTTATTAATGCCTCTGCTTTTTTTCTAAATTTTGTTGCTTGTACATATTTCTAATTTACATTGAATATGGTGACATGTTCGATACGTGGAATTCGACAGAACTAAATAAATAATGGTGAGATGTTGTGATCGTATCATAATGGGACACATACAGGTCGGAGATTGTTCTCGCGGCTGGCAAACGAATATGGGCTCGACTGATCTGAAAGCGACTTTGGAAATGACCAAAACTATGAGCTAAATATTTCGACATATCAAATATTGTGCATCCTGATGCTGTTTAACAATGCTGATTGTCTTCGCTATAAGGAGATTGAGAAGGATACTAAAATTCCCTCTTCTGATTCGATAAGGTGTCTACAGTCAGCTTCTGTTGAAGGGAAAGATGTTACAAGCAAAGATATTGGAGAGCAAGATGCTAAACGTGAAGATGATTGGAACTGTAGCTGCACAGAAGGAACCCCAAGCCTGATGAGTCAAGACAGAGGGTGGAGGAAGCCAGGAAGCCCCAGATTGAGGCTGAAATAGTGAGAGTAATGAAATCAATCAGACGATTGGACCACAACAATGTCATTACTATTTTTAGTTGAGCTTCAGCAAGGAAACTACAACTGTTTCATTAAGGTTTTTATTCCTGCAAGCTTGGTTTCTATTCACTAAATTTCTAAGTATAGCTTCTCTGCATTGGCCACCGGGCTAATTGACACACACACAAAAGGTAGATTTTGTTCTTCGAAAATATTCTTCAACCCGAGTCCCATTTTTTCCCGGTCTTGAGTCAATAGATAACAATTCTTTCACGAAGCACTCTCACAGACACTCTGTCGAGGTGGAAAAGCAATTCTTATAGTTACCACTATCTTTATATTGATTTCAAAGCTATCACCCTGTCATGTGTAACCTTGTTTTCTTTTTTTGCTTACAAACTATGGCTTCATATAATTTTGCCAGATCCAAAACTTAGAACAAGGACATGTTGAAGATAATTGAGTGGGAGTATATGCATGGCTGCTAATCTAGTTCTTGGAGAGAGAAGAAGATAGAAACAAGCAACTCGTTTCATTACGTTGAACCAGCACCAGCCGTATCTACGCCCCCGTGTTTCACTGCTACGGATGATATACAACTTTTTTTTTTTTGGTTGTATGTTATAATTCACTTTATCAAACGCGAGCCACATAATTATTTAAATGAAATTTGCAAAATGTCTATTTTCACTCCAATTTCAAGAGTTCTCATAGAAAATAACTATTATTTTCTTTAAATTTAGTTGTCATTGTATAAATATTGGTGTGGCGCACATTTTCAAAAACTCTTTTTTCCTTTATACTCATTTTTAACCATATATTTCATGGTATTCACAATTTTCGTCAATTTATTTCATCAATTTTTATTAAAATCTATTAACAAACTGATTTTAAGCTAAACTCAACAGAGACTAAATGTTGTGGAAGAAAAAAAAAAAGGTTATGAAAATAATTTGTAACCATCCGTGTACAAATATTTAGCGAAGCACTTGGAAGTTAAAAAAATAAAAAAAATAATAAAAAATTTGATTTTTTAATAATATCTATAAAAAATAATTGTCCTTGGTCAAAGTCCATCAAGACTCTTATATATATATATTAGAATTGCATATTTTACTAACCCCCTGAACTTACGAGTAGAGCATGTTCGGCTAAGCTCAAAAGTCAGTAAACATTATTTGAAGTACATTGGTCTTAAATCAGTTATAAATGAAAAAGGAATGTAGCATGACTGAGATGAAAATGTGAATAATAATAGTAAAAGAATTTCATTCCTAACAAACGAACAGCTTTTGTTCGAATTTTATTTGATCGGACGTGAGAAATACTGAAATTTACCGAATAATGAAAAAAATTCAAATATCATTATTCAAAAAAGGTTGTAGTATTTTCAAACCCTTAGAACATATTTAAAGAGTCAAAACTAAATCAGTTGACAAATTTGAGTAGAACTAGGAAACTCTAGAAAATGACGAAAATACCCCTAATTAACTCAAAATAGAAAAAATTAAACGGACGCCTAAATAATGAAATTTGACATCAAGAGTTTGATGATATTGGCGAGCTGACACTCGTTCTAGATTATATTCATTCGCATAAATTCGAACTGAAAGTTGCGCACATTTTCGTAACGACTTCTTATTTCTCCTCTTTTCCATTGTTCCACATCATTGTAGCCAGCAATTTCCTTGCATTTTCTTCTCAGCTTCCTTTGGGCCCCTAAAATGTCAGCATGTGAGAACTTAGCTTTCATTCTCTTTAAATACACATTAAGAACCATTCACGTTCACTGCATTTAATTGGTTAGAATGCACTCAGAGCTGCCCAAGCCTTTCAATCCAATGAAAACGCGAGCGAGCGCGCACGCACACACACCATGCAAAATCTGTACAAAAATTCCTCTTATTTGGTTGAAGTGTTTTGATAATTAAGCACGTAGATCTCTTCATACTCTGTGTGTGTATAAATGGGTAGAATTCACGACAGCTGGGAGAGGCTGGTTGGAACCACTGAAAATTCTGTTCTTTATGTTTCATTCGCACGGAATGATTTTACTTCCTCAATGGCATGTCGCATAGAATAGGAAAATTAGTACATATCACATGATTATGAAGTTCTTGAAGAATAGCTAAGCTGACGCCTTTTTGTGTTTGAAAAAACGTAAACTTGCAGAAAGTATTATTAGTGAACATATATGCATTCCCTGAAAACTGTGGATTTCGATGATGATACTTCTATGTTCTTTCTTTTTCCCTCTCCTTTTCACCACCAAATTGTACATGTAGAGAAGTATAAAATATTATTCTGTATGGTTTGCTATCATTTGAAATATGCCCTAACTGATGCAATAAACTTGTATCAAGCTTTAGCTCTCTGTACCTGTTCCTATAATACTTCACAAGCATCTAGAATTCTCAGCAAATCCTACAATTCTTCAGCTTCCTCCAGCCCAAGTACTCCGTTTTATAGTGGAGAAAGTAGTGGTGAGAATCTCCATGTAAGGCCAAGACACACGATATTAGATCAAGAACAGAAAATATAAAGTTTGTTCTTTGAAAAATAAAGTGCAGAATTTAAAGAACACAATCGATATGTTTCGACTTAAACCCCGAAGGTTCGGTGACCGTTTCTAACACCTACATCTTCCATTGAGCGTCCAATATATGGATTATGCTTGATTCCACTATAATGCCCAAAATGGCAACATAGGTTACAAGATTGTTCAAACTATCAAACACTTATCTCTCACAATACAGCAACCGATTCACTCGAATTATAAAGAATCGAGCCTAAAATATCAGAATCAACTAGACAGCAGCTCGAACAACTTCAAACAGACGTTCACTCAGAATATCTCCATAAAGGAATTACTCTACCACAAAACACCTCCTCAAATCAAGAATTTGATTAGGATTTACAGCGAGATTAAACGAATACAGAGATGAAGCCTTCAAACGGCGTACCCAGAGGGAGAGAAAAAAAAAAAGGAATGGAAAACCCTAGCCAAAAGCAACTCTTCGAATAATGCCAAATAAACATGGTATTATAAATTAGAACCAACCAGAAGCCAATCCAACAGTCACAATCTGGCCACATGTCACACATCCAGTGATAGCTTGATTAAAAAGTTGCACTTCCAAAAACACGCTTTTACCAAATTATGGGAGCAACCAGATTGAACCCGGTTCAATCTCAATAATCTCCACCTTGCTACCAAAATTTGGGCTATAGTGTAGTCCAGAACATAATTTTATGCAATTTTCATTTGTTCAAAAAATACCTGTACACATCACAAAGATTCAACATATAACAGTTTCAAACAATTTAAGAACTTATTAAAATGAATTATTTTAGTTCTTATATCTGATGGATTAAATTGAGTGGGGACTTTACCAATTTTTAAAATTCCTTTAGAAATGATATCTCTTATAAAATGATATTTATTATCAATGTGTTTAGTTCTATTATGAAATATAGAATTTTTATCAAGTGAATGACACTTTAGTTATCAAACATTAACAAAATATCATTTTCAGAAAAATCAAGTTCAGAAATCAATCCATTTAACCATATACCCTATTTAACAGCATCTGTAGCAGTAATATATTCCGCTTCTGTGAAAGATAAAGCTACAACCTTTTGTAGTTAAAATTTCCAATTCACAACAGTACCACACAAAGTATAAAAGTAAGAATAAGTTGATCTCGTATTATCTTTATCACCAGCAAAGTCAGAATCAGTATATCCCCTCAAGATAACACCATTTTTACTTGATTTAAACATTAAACCCAAGTTATGTGTGCCTTTAAGATATCTAAATAACCATTTTGGAGTATTCCAATGTTCTTCCCCTAGGTTACCTATAAACCTACTCAAAATACTAATGCCAAAAGCAAGATCAGGTTGGTACAAATCATTAAATACATAACAGAACCAACATCATTTGCATAAGATATTTTTGACATTCTAGCATACTCTTCTTCAGAATTAGGACATAAATCATAGGAAAGCTTAAAATGGTTTGCAAGAGATTAGGTTACCGATTTACAATCATACATATTAAACACTTTCAAAATATTAATCACATAATCATGTTGATTAAGGAATAACAAGTCTTTCTCTTTATTTCTCCAAATTTGCGTGCCTAATATTCTTCTAGCAGAGCCAAGGTCTTTCATTTCAAATTCAAACTTTAGTTTTAATTTGATATCATCAATTTCAACTCTATCATTGCAGGGAAGAAGCATATCATCCACATAGAGTGGCAAATAAAGAGAATTTTCACCTTTATTACCTTTAAAGTATAAACACGCATCAAATTGGCTTATCCTAAAACCAAGTTTTAAGACAAAGTTATCAAATCTCTTATACCATTGTATAGCGATCTTTTTAACAAACAGGCTGTATGATCAGGATTTCCAACTTCAAAACCAACGGTTGTTTCATAGAGATAATTTCATCTATGTCACCATATACAAAAGTAGTTTTAACATCCAACTAATCAAGTTCACATTTAAATTGAGCAACTAAAGCAAGCAAACATCTAACAGCAGAATATTTCACAACAGGAGAGAAGATTTCAGTGTAATCAACACCTTCTTTTTGAGTACGATCTTTTGCAACAAGCCTAGCTTTATATCTAATATTTTTACTATCCCCTTCCCCCTATTTTATTTTATAAATCCACTTAGAATCAATTAATTTCTGCCCCTTAGGCCTCTTAACAAGTTCACATGTCTTGTTTTTCAAAAGTGAAGACATTTCATCTTTCATGGCAGCAATCCAATTTTTGCTTTCCTTACATTTTATGGCATCATCATAGGATTTTGGTTCATTTTCTACATGTTTTTGAAAAGTGAAAAAAGATACAAAGTCATCACTGTCAAATCTTGTAGATGGTCTGATTTACCTCCTTTCCCTATCCCTAGTGAGTTGATACTCATCAGTAGGGAGAGTAGCAAAATTAGATTCAGCAGTTTGATCAACTTCAGTTTCAGGTGAAGTATCAGTTCCATTTACTAGAGGTACAAATTTTTCAGGTTCAATATGAGGAGACTCCACCTCAATTTGAATATCTTTATTAGTCAAACTTTTATCTTTTCCTTCTAAACATGGCATTAGGGATTCATCAAAGACAACATCCTTTTTAACAATCAATTTATACCCCTTTTCACATTTAACCCACAATCTATATCCTTTAACATGTTCATCATAGCCAAGAAAACACATTTAAAGGATCTAGGTTCCAATTTTCCAAAATTTTGATCAGCATAAGCACCACACCTAAAAAATTTTAAATGAGAATAATTCACAAAACCATCAGACCAAACATATTCAGGTATATTAAAATTCAAAAGTTTAGTAGGACTTCTATTAATAAGATATGCAGCAGTTTTAAGAACTTCTCCTCAAAACATTTTATGTAAACCAGATCCTAGCAGCATACATTTTACTTTATTTAATAGGACTATATTCATTCTTTCAGCTATTCCATTTTGTTGAGAAATATAAGTAACAGTTCTATGTCTCATAATGCCACTTTCCTTACACAGGTTATTAAATTCATCATTACAAAATTCCAAACCATTGTGAGTTCTCAAAAATTTAATTTTGTGTTCAGTTTGATTCTCAATTTGAGTTTTCCAATTCTTGAAAATTGTAAAAGTTTCATCTTTAGTTTTTAGTAAGAAAACCCAAATTTTTCGAGAATAATCATCAATGATCAACAAAAAATATTTAAAACCAGATAGAGTACAGACAGTGGCAGGACCCCACAAATCAGCATGTAAATATTCCAGAATTTGTTTGGATTTATGAATTCCAGTTGGAAAAGGCAATTTGACTTGTTTCCCCATAATGCATTGTTCACAAGAACCAAAATNACCCCACAAATCAGCATGTAAATATTCCAGAATTTGTTTGGATTTATGAATTCCAGTTGGAAAAGGCAATTTGACTTGTTTCCCCATAATGCATTGTTCACAAGAACCAAAATCACCAAGATTTTGTTTTCCAAAAACTCCTTTTGTTTGAAAAAAATTTAGATCCTTTTTTCCAATATGGCCAAGTCTATGATGCCACAATTCATCAAGTGTAAAACTTTCAGACACAGCAGAAGCAGTTAAACCAAGCAAATGTTTAACTTTCAAAAAATAGAGACCATGTCTCTTAGGGGTGTTTATGATTAAATCATTGCCCCTAAGAATTTTAATGTGTCCTTGACCCATATTTATGTTAAACTCTATATCATCTAACATACCTAAGGACACCAAGTTTCTCTTTAAGTCAGGTATATACCTAACTTCTTTCAGAAACAAAACATTTCCATTACTCAATAACAGTTTTATAGTCGCTATTCCTTTTACTTTATAGGTGAAATTATTTCTCATTATCACTTGCCTACTAGCATCCCTTTTAAAATCAAGAAAACAATCTTTATTGGGGCACATATGGAAGGAACAACCTGAGTCAAGGATCCATTCATCATTTAATTTTTTCTCTACATTAACAAGGACAACACCATCCTCAGTTCCCTCTCTGTTATAAGCTAAAGCAGCATTCCCATCATCAGGTTTCCTTTCTTTAAATTCATTTTT
>CAIGRN010155766.1:0-15357 GCA_903798345.1 Fraxinus anomala
TTTTTTTTTTTTTTTATATATAGTACGGATTTGGAAAAATATTTTGCCTCGTTCAACACTCAATAGTTCCATTACGTATTTTTTTCAATCTTTGAATTTTCTTGCCCATTAATGGACGTAAAGGACATTTGGTTTTGGTCAAAAAGCATCGTATGGCTGACAAAAGCCTTGCACGATCTAAGGGTGAAGAAGCCTCTAGACCAATCTTTATAATTCTTGGACACAATTGGTAGGTTTCAAAGTAACTTTTTCTTGTGCATTAGATTCCTCAACTTTGGCCTTTTCACTAGGATAAATTGCATAATTGGTATCCAACTTTTCCTTAACTTTTGCTTTTCACTAGGATAAATTGCACATTTGGTATCCAACTTTTGCTTAAAGTACCAATCTTGATCTTAACATTTTTTTTGTCTCAATCTCGTCATAACCTTTCATAAACTAGTAGATTCCGTCCCCAAAGGTGGTTTCTGTCAAGTTTCGTAGTTAAAACTCGATCGTGTAAAATGCACCGTCCTTTTTAGAAAAGAAAAGTGCTACAATTACAGAAAAAGAATTTCTGTAAATATGACATAATACACACATAGGAGTGGGTCCCATTTTTTTATAACATTTTTACCGAACAAATAGTTCTTTACAAGTGAATTTTTCCTTTAGAAAATGGCAAAATTGTAGAGTCACTTAATATCGGTAGTAGAGCCAAAATTTCAAGGATGAAGAGATGTTGAAGAGAGAATACGCATGTGTTATATTTATTTAATTTTAAAAAGTCCTACATAAATTTTTGATTGGTCATTCACCATAAATGCACCCAACTAATTTAATAATTTTCCTTATTAGCAAGAGAAGTACGATGAACGACCAATCCAAAATTTTAAATTTTTATCTAAATTCACACTATCAACGCCAAGCAAGTCGGATTCGTTTGTTTGATCAGATATCTTACAAGTAAAACATATCATAATCGAGGGCCCTTAAAACTAGAATTCACACCCTTGGTTGAACACCACCATCTAATTATAAAGATTGTGTTGTAACAACCGGAGTTTATTGTGCAATTCAACCATCGATGACCGGTTTAGTCACATGTGAAAAAAAAAAAAAAAATTCAAAATAAGCCCCTATTTGTCTCCCGTTCTTTTAGAACTCTTTTTTTTCTATACTCATTTTCAACCACACGTTTACACAATAAAATTTTCTACAAATAAATCTAAAACTATTTCCCACTTTTTAACCATATATTTTTAAATAGATCACTATTCAAAACAATATTTTTTCAAACAAACGGCCACCAAACGAGGGCTAAATTCAGAATTAGTAGGTTCACTCGAAAAGTAAGGAGAATCGAAATGGGTTTGCCTTCGATTCAACCTTCTGATCATCACCCTTATCTTGTTATGGTCAAAGTTCGAGCCAGTTTTAAAAACATCAATAGTGAGGAGGATAATTTATTTATTGCCTAATACATCCATTCGCCAGCTGAACACAAATAGGGCTTTCCCTAATCCAATTGCCAGCTTGTTTTTGCCTCAAATCAAATCAAATGTCTCTACAGTACATAGATAAACTAGTGTCCTGGCATTGATAGTGAAATAAATGAATACTATGTCCCAGTCTGGAACAAGACTGGATGCTTAGCTTAACATAAAGCAACCAAAGATGAGAATTATTAACACAGAGACAACCTTAACTATGAACAAGCTGTCCAAATGGACCACTAGCATAAACCTCCAAGGCTTCAAATGTAAGTTGTGCTAATAAATTCCCTGTACTTCTACCATAACACGTTAGTTGGAGAACTCTAATCCTATCCTATGCACGCCCAGTGTTGTTCATACAGTGGGCCATAAGATGCACGACGGAGACACCTTTACCAAGTAATACTAAATAAATTTTGCACTTCTATCTTAACACATTAGTTGGGACAACTCTAATCCCATCCTATGCATGCTCAGTGTTGTTTATACACTGGGTTGTAAGATGCGATGCTAAATGGTAAATACATTCTGTAAATGTCTATCTTAGCAAATTAGACTTACTCCCAGTGCTCACGGCCATAAGATGCACGATGGAGACACCTATACCAAGTGACGCTAAATACCTTCCGTGCAAGTATATCTTAACAAGTTACTGAGGGTATAACTCTAATTCTATCTAACAACCAGTGTTTATAAATTGGGCCCTAAGATGCATGAGTGGGACGTGAGTGCAACACACATCAGAGGTGTGTGTTAGAATACTTGCCCCACTTACCATCCCACGGGACGATGTATAAATACTGGACATAGGATTAATGTTTTCTGATTAGTGGGCTCAGTGGTTTTTGTACAGAGTGCTTTGCTATTCTTGATGCCATGGGCATGGAACAACCAAAATTAAAGATGCAAAAAGTCTGAAATCACAGGGCATGGAGGAAATAAAAAAATATGCTGCCAAATTAACTTTTTTAACGCTTATAGCAAGGCCAAATCAATTTACTGTGATTTCTATAAGAACGATAAATATATTATTCAAATTTACAAATACTACAGACAACAACGAACTGATAAATAATAGCAATTTCGTTTATAAATAAGCAGCAAAATTTTGCAAAACTTCGAATAGTATATCAGTCAATAAATTCAAAAGCTATATTACCACCTTGCTAGAAAATTATGGTTCTTGCTACCATCCCCTTCCCTGGTATTAGAGGTACCTTCATCACTTGGTTTATTGACCAACTTTGGGCCAGCCTGCTTATCTTCTTGATGGGAACTGGAAGATTCTCTGCCAACTCGTCGTTCCTGCAATACGTAGAACTTTTAAGTGACTTGAAAGAGAAGAATGACATATTTAAGTAAATTTGAGGTTGCAGGTTACACGGAGAAAAAACGAATTCTAGGCATACATCATGAGATGTCAAGTCCTCGGCCTCCAGCATGTGTATTATGTGGCCCATTTTGGGCCTCTTCTGGGCGTCAGGATCAACACATCGAAGGGCTACCAAAATAACACGTTTCAGTGCTTTTGATGCAGGCCTTTCGGCCAACTTAGGATCCACTACTTCCTCAGATTTCCGGTTTCCGACCATCATCTTCAACCAGTCAACCAGATTGACCTGTCATCATTTGTAATTGTGATTGATACAAATAATCAAGGTACTCACCAACTAGGATTAATAAAATTTAACGTGCTAAGACTAACCTCTCCCTGTGGCCGACTATTATCAACAGGGGATCTCCCAGTAATTATCTCCATGATAAATATCCCAAAGCTATAAATATCACTCTTCTCATTGAGCATACCAGTGCAAGCATATTCTGGTGCAACATAACTAGTGAAACAATAAAGTATGGTCAGTTTCCCAACCAATTTCTATAGAACTTAATTCTGTACAAGGAGATTTATCAAAATAATTATGTTCATGCAATGAAATGTACTAACCCAAATGTTCCCATCACTCGAGTAGTCACATAACTGCTTTCCGAATTCAAAAGTTTAGCAAGCCCAAAATCTGATAACTTGGCATTCCACTGGTGGTCGAGCAGTATGTTGCTCGCTTTGATGTCACGGTGAACAACCTTTGGTTCCAGACCCTCGTGGAGATAGGCCAAACTGGAACAATGAAAATACAAAAATAAGCAACAGTCATGCTATACAAGAGCATGAAAAAACAAAGGTATCAAGTTAGCATACCCCTTTGCAGTTCCTAATATTATGTTCACACGAATCTCCCATGTCAAAGGGCTGACTTTACCTACATCTCCATGCAGCCACTGGTCCAAATTTCCGTTATCCACGTATTCATAGACAAGCATCCTACACAGGAAAACATATAAATGATGACAAAAGAAAAAAATCAACTTTTTGACACTTGAAACAAAATCAGAAGCCACATCCGTAGAGGCGAATATCAATACCTGTAAGCTCCTTCAACACAGTAACCTAGCAACCGTACAAGATTCTTGTGTCTGACACGTCCAATCGCTTCTACCTCCACCTTAAACTCTTTCTCAGCTTGGCCCCTGAAATATGTGTCGGTGGCGTGAGTTTAAGCATATTAGTAAAAGGAGAATAATGTGTTCCAATGTTGGACAAACAAATCTTCCAGAATTTTGAGTCAAAAAGGTGAAAAGTTTCCCATAGTATGAAGCAAGGAATAGAGGCATGGAAATCAATTTAGTGTCTAAAAGTGTTCTGCACTCAACACCATCATATTTCAACAACCACATGACATATGAATGAACCAATTCTGACCAACATTTCAACATTTCTTAACAGTTAAAATCCAACATAAATTGAAAAATTAAAATTTAAACTTCATTTAATATGAAAGGAAATCACTGCACTGACTCTTCCAAAAAAGAACAAACCCAAAAATAGACAAAATTAAATTTCTACATTTTTAGGGACTTCGTAATCCATATTAAAAGAAGGAAAATGTTTTTTAAAAAAAAAAACCCTAATGAAACCATGATCCGAGTGAATTTAGACCACCACCTCCACATTATGACAGAGCCAAACTTATTTACAATTTTTCCATCAGATAACCACTAAATCATATCCCTGCCAAAGCCATCAAATAACAAATCACTCAAGAACTCTCGTTAACATACCAAAAATGTGGATTGCAATGAATCAAGCATCTTGACACTAAAACAAAATTAGCAATTCCATACCTGTTGTTCAACAAATTCTTTATGGCGACCTTAGTGTTATCAGCCAACACGCCGTAATACACAATGCCATACCCACCTTCACCAATCACATTCTCATCAGCCAAACCATTGGTAGCTGCCTCAAGCTCTCTCAAAGTGTACCACCTTCCCCACCCCAAATGTGACACCTCTGGCAATGCCCCACTACCTCCAAACGACCCGGTATCAGCCCCACTCGTCGCCCGGCTCTCGCCACTCGATGCACCCCTATCAGAAAACACTACCCTGTGCTCCATCTTCCCCATATCTATCTGTATCACCGGCACTGCCTGAAAAATTCAAGAAAATGAAAGAACATAAAAATAGAATATTGATGTTGATGAAGAGTTTGGGCATAATCCAGATTATGTAAATTACAATAAAAAAATTTCTCATATGCTAATGACCTTTCACAATTTAAAATGGAAATAAAATTTATTCAAAACATTGCTCATCTTCACATAAAGCAATAAATTCCATAGCAGCTTTATCATAGCTAGCATACTAGATTTACCAATAATCCAGTATTACAAAGTACAAATACTGCAGCAAATGGACCAAACAAGTTTTCCCTTGCTCTGACTGCCCTAAAACTCGATTTACCATCAACGAATTTATTATAACAAAATAAAATAACTAATAAATTAAAATAATTATTTCCGGTGAAAATGAGATCTTGAAATTTTAGATGCAGTCTAAAAGCGTATATAAATCGTGCCTGAGGTACGATGGGGCGGTGATCGGGGGCGGCGTCATGGACGATCTCCTGGATTTCCTTGGAGACGACGGGGGTGTGCTCGCAGGCGCCGAAGAGCTTCGCCGGGCGGTGGAGTTTATGCTTGCTGCTGCGGCGGCGCGAAGCGGTAATGCATAGAGAGAAAAGGAATAGGATGAGGACTATAACTACTCCGACGACTATTCCTATGACCGCCCATAGATGCAGCCCGAAGATCGATGTCTTCTTCGAGAGTTCGCTGTTCACAAACGCCGCATCGAACACTGACATCTTCTCACTGTATATATTGATGCGTATCTGTATGTGTGGAAATGTGTGAGTGTGTTTTATGTGTGTGTAACTGTGTCAATCGTGAAACTAAGCAGGAATAGTGTAAAACCCCTTGCCATGCAAAGAGAAATTGGCATTGAATTGTATAAATTGTTTCTGTAAATGTTTATGAGAGATCGAATGAATTGAGATGGAGCAGAACCGCTGTGTTTATTAATGGTTTTGTCCGGGAGTGGAATTCCGGCGAGTTTACCGGTGATCGGAAATGGAGATGATGGAGAGAGAGTGAGAGGAATCTCGTGTGTGTTTATGTGGGAGTGCGTGTTACACTGTCTTGAGAGGAAGGGTCGACATTTCTGGACTTTTTTGTATATTTTATAATTTCTGTAAACTTAAAAGCAATTATTTAATATTTATCTCTCGATCTTTTGTTTATTTTATTTTATAATTTACAATAAAAATTAAAAATATTTAATTAGTGATTAAAAATTGTTTCAACAATGTAAATTTTAAAAATAGGTCATCAGAATGAAAATACATTTGGAACCTCGATGTCAAAACGCATGGGATGGTCGACATGCTTTGGTATGATTCAACTTGTGCAGCTTATACCGTTGAGAAACCGAAAAAAAATAGACACTCGACTAAATTATTAGCTAAATATAGGAGCATGGCTAGCCATAGCTTGACCCGTAACATGTCACGAAAGGCCGTCATGGTCGTGCTCAAAATTGAATTTTATCGATTTGAGTTAGTTCTACTTTATTATCCACTTAAGTAAAATATGTCAAGACGTAATGTTGAATTATGCTCAACGATATCTTGCAACTAAGATATCTTAAGAATCGTCTCAAATGATGTTGTAGCGATTAGAAACAAGTAATGACCACAAGAATTTCGATCTGACTTGTTTCGATCAAAGTATTGCATTGAAATTTTCATTCCATCAGAAGGCAATCTCTTCAAAACATGAACTTAATTTTGACCTTTTAAAATAGATTATTGAAAATCCAATTCTTTATATATTCAGCCAATTTGATGATCAGAAATGTTTGGCTAGAGTAAGTTCATACAAAAATAGTTTGATGATCAAACCATTCTAATGTACTCATCGCTATTTTTCAAATAATTTTGGACATGTTTGATATTGATTAGACGAACCTCAACTCTAAAACTTTTTCAAAAATGCAAACAAAATACAACAAAAACATGAATATATTTCAAATATCTGAAATGTATAGAGTATATTTCAAATATTCGAAGTTTATATGTTTTGAATATTAAACAATTTGACTTGATTCGGGTGGTTTGAAACCTAATCAATTCGATTTTCTAGTTGAACCCGAACCCGAATCGACTCAGTCCAATCCGATCCAACCCCTACCACTCTATATTAAAAATTTGTTTAAACATATATAAACAGTGGCAATGTATAGTAATTGTTCTTGCAATAAGAAATCACCCAAAGAGCAAAAATTAAAGAGAAGTAATTGAACTTTTAGTAAAATTTAATTTGAGACATCGAACTTATTTTAATGACATATTGTTCACTTAAATTTAGTTGTTTGTTGCACATTAATCACTACATCGACCTGGGTTATTAAGAATGACGTTCCAACTTCCCATCCTACTTCTTAGTTAAAAATACAACATCTCGTCGAGCACTACACATGACAGATAAGGCAACATCACTTCTTTTGTTTTATAATAGCTTGTCCATGAATAACGTGAAATAATCGAAGAATTGAATGCTTTTGCAGCAAAATTTAAGGTTTGCGGCTGAAAAGTTAATCGATACGATAACTTTAATGAAAAATTCACACTGTATTTGATAACAAATGAATTAACTTTTCATTTCTTCCACTTTGAAATCATCTCCCTAAATAACGTGAAATAATCGAAGAATGGAACGTATTTGTAGCAAAAATATAAGTTTTGTGGCCAAAAAGTTAACCAATATATTAATTTTAACGAAAAACTCACATTACGTATGATACGAATTAAATTTAAAATTAGAACTAAGCTCAACGAACGAGGTTTTTTACATTTTTCATAAATTCCAAAGTTCAATTTATTTTTGGACACACTTCAACGATGAGATAACGACGAATCATGGAAGGTTGACACGTGTAATATTAGTATATTGATGGCTCTTATCAGAGATGTAAAGTGAGTCCAATAGATTTAGATCGTAACCAATTAAAAATCGACTGAAATTTGTCAATAGTTAGATTTTGCTGAAATTGGACAAATTGATTATAATTTTGAAATAGTTAAATACATTTTGGAATTTAATGGAAAAAATCGAATTTCAAACCAAAAATCTTCTTTGGAGGTTAGTACTAATGTTTTAAAACTCGACTAGTTATTGACTAGAGAGATAAATAAAATTGAAATTATTGGAAATGATAAAAGAATAAATAAGTTTGGGGGTGAAGTGGCCAGCTTTAGTCAAGAACCAATGAAATTTGGATGAGAATCAGTCAATCAGTCGATTCAATGATTATTTTAACAATTTCCATTGTTTTTAGTAAAATTGCAGCAGTGATCTCTAACCTTTTCAACTTTTACATATTTTATCATAATCTTTAATTTGTATCAATGAAGATCTGTAACTCTTCATAAATATACAAAAGATGTTCAAATGGATGGAAACCATCCTCTTAACCATTAATTGACCAAACAAGTCAAAATTTGATTAATTTTGATCAAAATTCAAAATGACAAAATGGTAACTTAAAATAAAAATAAAAATCCTCACCTTCCACCCTCCCCTCCCCACCCACCCACCCCAACCCTACACAATCCAAACCAGAGTAAACACTAGCCATCGTCAACCACTCAATCTGAAACCAGAAAAAAAAGATCATCCACCATCGACCACCCAATCCGCTAGAAATTTTATCTCCTAGTTAGTGGCCTCATTCCACAAACATATCTCACATAATTAATTAGACCAACAACATCATATAAAGATCAAAATCAGTCTTTAAAATTATTGGAGTCTCACAATCCAACAACAAAATCCGATAACTATGGTAACACCCAGGGTCGTGCACCACTACCGCCTGTTCACCTCACCTAGGTGCTCCAATTTATGGTGAGACATCATCCAAAACAGCTCTGATTGATACAGTTTGCCTTAGGAGCAAAATGGGGTAGTTCCGTCTCCTTCAAATATGGAATCTAGAGATCTTTTTCCATCAAATCAGCAACCCACAATCCCTCAGCAACACCTAACGATGATGGGCATACCCTTGATTGATCCAATTGTGTCACAAATTGCTCCAATTTTGGCTTTAAATTCTATCCAATTCCACACTCAAATGAGGTTCCCGTTTCTTGAATTTCTGCTAGATTTGATTTGATTTTTGGTTTTGATATTTGGTTAGTGGCGACTACCTTTGGGTTTGGGAGGTAGTGTTGATTTAATCAAAATTATGGTCAATGTCAATTTTTTGGTCAATTAACGGTTAAGTGGATGGTTTTCATCCATTTGAATCTCTACTATGTATTTATGAAAAAATAAAGACCTTTGTTAATACAAATGAAATTTAAATTTAACATTAAATAAATTTTTTATAATATCTCCAATACTTAACATCAGACGGCTGTCTGTCATCCCTTTCTAGTTTACTTGGCCTTGTGGAATAATAGCTGGAATCAGTGGGGCCCACTGGATTCGGATTGTAGCTAATTAAAATCAATTGGAATGCATTAATTAAGAATAATTAATTATAAACATTGGAATTTAAATTAAGAAAAACCCAATTCCAAACTGAATATATCTCTTCAAAAGAATGTTTACCTTTAGTCAGTACCCAATATTTAAAAATCGGTTCGGACATTGATTCCAAAAATAAAGAATTAAGATCAAAAGAGAATGAGTTAATTCGATGGTCATCTTAACCATTTCCAAATTTACGTACTTTCTTCTACCATTGAACTTGATTCCAATACCGTTCTCGATTTTCCCGATTAAATCAACACGTATTCTTTTATTTAACAACATGGGTACCAATCGGGCAATTAGTGAACTTATCCAGTACTTCATGTTTAGTAAGGTAAATTATGCTCTTGTTTGGTTTAACTAAAATTCAGATTTTTAGTATATTCTAATAAAAGACGTTAAAATATATGGTTGAAAAGTTGATAAAAATTGTAAATACTAAATCCCACTAAATGTGTGGTTTAAAAATAAATAAATAAATAAATTAGAGGTCATTAAAAAAAATGGACCACATCAAGTCTTAAAATGAGACAAATTTTGATGTGGTGGCTATTTCCATAATTAATTATAGCATGATTGAGTCATTGAGTAATTTCTTCATTTATTTTTTCTTTTTCTTATCTGTTAAGTAGCCATAATTTGGCCACTTTATGAAAGCCACTCTTTTATACACTTTTAATGGCAAAAAGGTGAAGTGTCAAAATTATCTTTGCTTTAGCTTTTGCCCATTAGGAGATGTATTGCTTTCACTATAAATTCTCCTAAAGCAAGTTTTATTTTGTCTCTCCCACTTTCTAAATTAATTTGGCCATAAATAAATAAATATGTAAAAATTTCAGATTGTTATCCATGCTTGTATTGTACTACTCTCCCACTCTACGCTTTTAAAGAGAATCTAGAAAGCCTGTTATTTGTCTAATTGAAAAAACGAATATAATCTTCCTAAAAAGATGTATTAGGCCGTAGAGCGAACGATTTGAATAATAAATACTCGATGATTGTTTTAATGTGGAAATCAATGCTTCTTCTATATATTCTATAGAAAATATAAAGATAGAAAGTCTTTTATTCTAATTTAGAGAAAAGTACAATTATAAAGATAATTCTTACTCACGAACTTAACTCAGACCCTACCACTAAAGAACGACTGTTGCTCAAATAATTCAAAATATTCGATGTGATTGCCCAATCATATACTTGCACTACTTATTTGAGCATTGACTTCGATGCAAAGAGTGGGGAGAAAGTGTAAGAATTTCTTTTTATATATTTTTAACTACGAAAACTTTTGTCTTGAAAATTTATTTTGATCCTTTATTGGCAAAACAACCAAACAATTAGGGGGCTGTTCTCTTCATATTTGAGTTTTTAATTTTCAGTTTTGAATTCATTTTGAATTTTGTGTTTTGAGTGTCCATTTTAAAATTGTTGAAAATATGTTCTTTTTGTCATTTTGAAAAATTGTTTTTGAAAATTAAAAAAATGAAAACGTGTTCTCTCTCTCTCTCTTCATTTCATCACCGTCGTCTCTCTCTCCGGCGCTCCCGGCGACCTGCGCTTCTAACGATTTCCCTGCGAGCGGCGCTCCCTGCACCACTGCTGTTCTCTGTGCTTCTTTGTCTTTTTTTTATTCGGTGGTTGGTTTGGGCGCGATGGTGGTGTGCAGTGGTTGGGTGCGTGGTGTGCGGTGGTTGGATGTGGAGGTGGTGTGCAATGTGCAAGTTGTGGCGATCTGCAAGTTGTGTGTGGCAGTGGTGGTTTTGTGACGATTTTGGTGGTTTTGTGGTGGTGGATCTGGCTGTTGTGTGGTGATGATTTTTGTGGTGGTGGTGTGGGGCAGGCGGCGACGGTGGTTGTTGGGGTGATTTTGTGGCGATGGCAACGGCGATGGTTTTTGTGGTGGTTGCGGCGACTGTGGGGTGGTACAGGCGGCGTTGGTGGTGGTTGGGGTGACGTTAAACTGAAAATACCCAAAAAGCGTTTTGAAAATTTTGGCTTGATTTTAATTGAAAGTACTAAAAACGACATTTTTGTCGTTTTCGATTTTCTTTGTAAATTTTAAACTCGTTTTCGGAAATTCGTTTTTGAAAATAGGTAAGTAAACGTGTTTTCACAGTTTTGAAAAATCGACAACAGAAAACGAGCTGAAAACGGCAAAGAGAATATCCCCTTACTTTTTACGGACAACATTTTCGTCATTAAATTTCTGGAAGTGATTAGAAAGTTTTTAAAATTGAAAATTCAGCTATAAATTTACAAATGATTAAGTATACTATAGATTTTGTGTAATTAATGAGGATTTGTTAATTAACTAAATTTTTTAAGTCAAACTAAAAACTTGAAAAATAAGTTAATTTTTCAAGAACAAATAAAAATTATTTTTTCTTAATTTCTCAAAAAAAAAAATATTATTTGAACAATGAAATGATACAAATTTATAGGTATCGATCGATAATATGATACTAAATTGTGGGCGACAGGTGGGAAGAGAAGTTGGAGTCGGCCACCCTCCGCCGCGGGTCATCGGAAACATATGCCTCGATTTTCTATTTTTTCTGGTGACTCGAGGCTCATCGGTGCTACCACTTTTTGTTCTCACCTCGGTGGCTAGTGTTAAATATCACATATGGCTTGCCACAGTACTCATGGCCTTTGTCACATCATCTATTGGGCTCCTACACAGTCTATCAGAGGCAAATAAAATTTTACATCTTCTAGTAGATGTAGTAATGAATCGAACGAAGTAACAAAGAAAGATTCACGTATCCTACCTCGAAATTTTAACGAGATTCCTTTATTTTAATGCAAACTCAGATGCTGAAATGGGAAAAAACTGGTGTTTCCAATGTGGCTGGAAAATTAGCACTGTTAGCAGGATTAGTCTTATGGGCTACAACATTTCCTAGAATAAGGAGAGTGATCTTTGAGCTGTTTTTCTACACTCATCACTTGTACATTCTCTATCTTCTTCTTTCTGCTTCTTGTTGGCATTGGCTATCCCTGTAAAATGATCCCTGGTTTCTACCTTTTCATGGTGGACAGATACCTCAGATTCTTGCAATCTCAACGACGACTAATCTCGACCAGGATTCTGCTGCGTGAAACTTTTGAGATCAACTTCTCCAAGAGCCGAGATATAGCCCACAAACATGGCACGTTTGGTAGGGTAATCGATAAAACACTCGACCATTTTTTTACTTGGTAAATCCTTTTTGCTTGTTCGGTAAACCAGACAGAACAATACTAATGGTATTATGAAAGAGAAAGAAGCTAAAATCTTCATGATTTAGACTTAAACGAGAAATAAAGAGAGTTAGATCCACAGTTGGCAGCATAGTCTTTCGTGCAAGGTGGAGTCTTGTGCTATTCTCGTCCAGTATTGTGTACGTAATATGTCCTATTGGCTAGTTAGATACGATAGGCCATGTGAACAATATTAAAGAAGAAGAAGTTTAAAAAATCTTATCTATTATAGTGTCGTGTCCCGTCCGGTGCTGTGTACCTAAAAATTAAGATGTCCGATGTGTAAAATTCAACGAAACTGCTTATGTGAGTTTTCAATTCTGTTTTCCTTTTTCAGGCATAAGTTATACTCCAACCAGCATCATGTTTTTGAATGTGGCTGGCATTTCTAAGCTGCAATGGCATCCTTTTAAAATCAGTTCAAAACAGTAATTTTGAATCTGAGAAGATTAGTGTCATTATCAAAGGTGATGGGAGTTGGTCTAAGAAGCTCTATCAGTTGCTTTCCTAACCTTCTTCGATCGGTCGACTAAATGTCTCTGTCGAAGGGCCCTATGGACCTCCTTCGACCAATTTTCTAAGGTAGGTACAATCCTTGCATATTAGTTTGAACTCGTAAAATTTATGCATATCGTTGGTCCAATGTGAGACGTCATATCAAAGTCAGCTGAATCTGGTATTAAAGAGGAAGAAAAAATAAAATCTCATTTATTATATGGTTGAGTCCTGTGTAGTAGTACATACTAAACCTGCATTTGGTATATTGATTGATTTGATCCAGACTTACTGGTGATGACGAGCAGAGGCAGTGACATAACTCCGTTTATCTCTATCATTTGCGAGATCATTTATGTGAGTGAGACGTTGAATGCAAGGCCACGGAAATTCTGAGTATCAGGTCATTCAAGAACTATTTGGACCTCACCAATTTAGACCTTCTCCTCCCGATATCTGATGCCCCCTCGGATTTTTCAAAATTAGGACTACAAATAGAGGTCTATTTATGTAACAAGAGGGAAAAAAAAAAAACGCAACTCCAATTTTAGGCGAAAACAACTGGCTCTGGCTCAGATCAGTAATCTTGATGTCATTCACCTTATATTTGTTGGAATCTTGACACAATACTATGTACCCCATTGATTGTAACACTAACAAAATCTACTCTTCTTCCTCAAGAGATGTCTTGAACATATTATTTATCAGTATCTGCATTTTTATCACATCGACTGCAGCTTTACTTTGGAACAAAAGAAAAAATACGAAGGAAACGACAAGGATTCAGAACATGGAAGGTGCAACTCCTATGACCTCACCACATTCATGGTTGTATAATCCAGATAGAGAACTTGAGAGTTTAACTCAACAGTCCCTTGTTCAATCTATCATGGGCACCATGGCGAAAGGCCAGACCTCAGGAGTAAGGTATTTCTTTTGGTTCCCGTGGGGGTTGGAATGGTTTGCCTAGTAGAAGATATAAATATAAATTACTTAAGTACTTAGACCCCTCTATAATAGTTTAAGGTTCTAGATAAGGTGGTCGTTTAATATACTATGAGAGTGGACAAAGCCTGCACTCAACTATACTGTCAGCCATAAATGGAAATTTTACGTGTCAAGTATAACGCACACGTAAACACTGTAAACGGCAATATCTCACGTTGATTAGTTATAAAAAAATATAAATTATATATAAGGACTTATGCTACTCTTCTTAATAAGGTTCACCTTCTAATAAATTACACACACCTTGGACTATACATGCAGACATGCGCATAAAAGTCGGTTTTTGGCAAATTAACCATAAAATTCGCATTTTCTTGCAGGAGTTCTGTTTGAGCGCGAAGAATTGAGTGTTGAAGTTCTTGTTTGTGGACCGAAGGAAATGACACACGAGGTTGCACAAATTTGTTCATCTTGTTTGGCACCTAACCTGCATTTTGAATCCATCAGCTTCAGTTGGTGATTTTAAAAATGTTTTTAAACCATTGAGATTGGAAAAATGTATGTTTTTGTTCCATTTTAAAACTCATCTCTCACCCTTTTGATCGGTTATCTTTGCAAATATAATAGAAAACCTGAAGATTCATAATCTTCATGTTATGGAAAAATGATAAATAAATAATAGAATCTCCTTTCTGTTTTCAAGTTCTTGCAAGAAGAATCATTCAAGACTAACTACCCAAAAGCTGATTGACTGAGGCAGCAGAAGAAATTTCATAAGGTCATGTTGGGGATATTACACAAATAATGTGCATATTATATTCACAAAAACATACCGATTATATGCGTGAAATCGAAACATAATTCGACTTATGAAAATAGTTGAAAAAACAACTTAATGATTTATCGAATCCGAATACATGAATATGAACTCGTCACTTTTCATTTTTGAATGAACGCATGTCATTGAACCTTGCAATATAAATGGAAAAATGATAAATAAATAATATAATATCCTTTCTGTTTTCAAGTTCTTGCAAGAAGAATCATTCAAGACTAACTACCCAGAAGCTGATTGACTGAGACAGCAGAAGAAATTTCATAAGGTCATGTTGGGGATATTATACAGATAATGTGCATATTATATTCACAAAAACATACTGATTATATGCGTGAAATCGAAACATAATTCGACTTATCAAAATAGTTGAAAAAACAACTTAATGATTTATCGAATCCGAATACATGAATATGAACTCGTCACT